>PVJA010003579.1:0-60674 GCA_004027025.1 Myocastor coypus | reverse complement strand
GGCACTCTAGACCACTGAGCCATCCTGCCGGCCCCTTCTCCCATTGTTCTAAGAAAGGTAAAAGATAAAATAACAAGGACCAGAAATTTCTACAACTCCAGGTTAGAGCGCATGCATGTTTGATCTCCTGGCATGATGTTTAGTAACTCTTTTACCACTTCACATTTATTAAAAGTTCATAAATATAGATGTTCCTTGTACGTATTATTAAATCAGAAAGAAATTTAGAAAACTCTTGCACGCTTGAAGGCTCTGGAGATGAACTAGCCTCTGTCTATCTTACCCAGAGACACAGGGAGAGGCAGTGAGGCAAGGGTGTGCATCTGTAATACAGGAGAACTTGCGTCTGTGTGCCGCGTTGTTTGCTGTCCTGGTGCCACTCCATGTGACACTTTGGTCATCAGGAAACGTCCCTGAGCACACCTTCCGGCAATCTGCAATTCCTGCAGCTGCTTCGTAGTTCCTGTTGTGTGTATGTGTTGCGGCTTTGGGCTCACTGTACGCAAGCGCCGGCATCTGGGCGCAGAAGCCACAGTGTCTGTATGTCACACACACACTTGACCCTGAACACCTCCCATGAGCCCTCGGGGCCTGCCCATTTCTGAGACAAGCTTTGGTTCTCCTGAACATCCTGGTAAGCTGAGATGCCGCAGAGAGGCACAGAGAGATTTTATAGAAATGTACATATACTAATTATTTTAATTGAGTTATAGTTAAAAGAAAAGTAATAAACTATGAGCACAAAACTGATGCTTCATGCAGTACACACTGTGCAGAGTATTAGAAGGCAGGGCATTAACAAATACGAGTTAAGTTTCAAGGAACAAACAAAAGATCAATAACAACACTTCGAAGCGGAATTGCTTTGCTGATTGAAGAACGAAAATCAGAGATCTTGCGTTTCCTATTGCACTGTCATTTGTTTCAACCTCTGAGGACGACATCTCTGAGAATCATATTTCTGGATGTTGAGAGGGCTCTGCAAACTACTCCTCCTTGACACTGCCTCTCCATGACAGGAGAAATTTTTCTCCCTAAGAGGTAGCTTACCTACTGACAAAAAGTCCCACAGTCTCAGTGATGTGCCAGGCAGGAACGCACACCCATGATTGTTAATATTTTCATAAAGAGAAACAGTCAGTACCTTACAGTCAAACATAGCTAGCCTAGAAACCTATCTGTATTGCACCAATAACTTTCACTATTTCGTCATGATAGACGATCCTAGCGCCTGCATCTTGGAAAAGGCAGCGCAGCAGCACCCAGGGTGTTTTAAGTTGTGTTTCTCCTTCATTCTTTTCTTTCCGCTGTTTTGTTTCTTGCATTCTTGAAACACCGAGTGAATTTTGAAGTAGGGCCTTCGATCTGCCTTGCTTTTCAAAATCTACTTTTTGCTTTCGCTGTGATGACAGGGGCCATCTAAAAATAAAATAACTCATGGGGATGATTTTTTGATAGTTGCCTTATGTCAAACATCCTATGAATATGGTGATGTACTATAAGATGATTTTACATTCATGAATTAAGGGATTAATTATTGAGGGAACACTGGAGAATTTCATGTTTGTTACAGTTACTTAGGATTCTCTCTATCTCTCTGTCTCTGTCACTGTTTCTCTGTCTCTCTCTGTCTCTGTTTGTCCCTGTCTCACTGTCTCTGTCTCTGTCTCGCTATCTCCTTGTTTCTGTCTCTGAGCCTCTGTCTCTGTCTCACTTTCTATTCTCTATCTCTGTCTCTCTCTGTTTCTCTGTTTCTTTCTCTCTGTCTCTCTCTCTGTTCCCTGTTTCTCTCTGTCTCTGCCTTTGTCTATCTCTCTCTGTCTCTCTATCTTCATCTCTATCTCTGTCTATCTCTGTCTCTCTGTCTCTGTCTCTCTATCTTCATCTTTCTCTGTCTGTCTCTGTCTCTTTGTCTTTCTCTGTCTGTCTGTCTGTCTCTGTCTCTGTCTCTGTCTGTCTCTCTCTCCCTGGATAATGTGGATTGAACCCAGGACCACAGCAGTAAGATACATCACTGGCCCATTTGTGCTTTACCCTTGGCAACGTCTTGCTCAGTCACTAAATCACCCAGGCTGAGCTCAAACTGTGGGTCCCCTGCCTCCATCTCCTAGATTGCTGGGGTCACAGGAGCCCACCGCGACTCCTGCTCGGTGTGCTTTCTTGCATTCCTAGTATTCAACAGGCAGTAGGGTCAGAACCTTGGCAAGGACTAGCAGGCTTTCAGTCTGTGGTTTTCAGAAAATCTGAAACACCTGGGTGCATGATGTCATTTTTCTTAACTAGTGCTGGGTCCTTCCTTAGGAGCGCTTTTCTTTAGGTTTAAATTTTGTTTCAATGCTTTATGTGTTGTTCCTGGCTGTCCCCACCCCCACACATAGATTCATAGTTTTCTCTACTCCCATTTTTAATGAAGTAATTTTTCACCTGTTTGTTCTGAAACCATTTAGAGATGTCTTAATCAGTCAAAGCTGAAAAAGTTCTTTAAATTAGGGGGCATCTCTTTCTATCTGATATAGTGTCCACTGACTTGGACACAACCCATGTTCATAAGGCCTCAGAGAAGTGCAGTCTCTATGTTGGACTTCTGGAAAGAAGCAATAGAGAATCTTCAATTTTAAAAATTCGGGCATAAGCCAGGTGTGGTGACACGTACTTATAATCTCAACACTCAGGATCCTGAGTCAGGGGAATGACTATGAGTTCAAGGCCTGCCTGGGCTACAAAGGCAGCTCAAGACCAGTCTGAACTGTATAGTGGGACCCTGTTTCAAAGAGACCAAAATAATAATAATAACAATAATAATAATGTTCAGGAAGCCTCAGTGGGAAATTTCTGCTGGATGATTTTTATGAATGTTTTGGTCCGTTGAATAGAAATTTAAGAAACATAAACTTTATTATAGTATCTGCCAAGGACTTTGCAGATAGCTCTATCATGAGTGCCAAGTAGCTGTGCTTCCCAGGCAGTCTTTGGGTTGTCTCTACATCGTTTATTTTTTAAAAATATTTCACTCCTTGGGAAGACGGCCTTAGCTGTGGAATATACTGGAAAATGAATTCAAAATTTCAACTACAATTGACGAATTTATTATTTTTTTAATGAGAGTTTCTTTTTTTATTGCCATGTATCTGGGAGATGCAGAGATCATGTTCATTAGGAGAGAATTTAACGTGCATGTGACACGTCATAATTGCTTTTTATTCACAACTGTCCCTTCCTTTTAACCTTTCTTCCCTCCCCATTTACAAAAGCCCCATGTCTTAGGACTGGAGGGGTAGCTCAGTGATATAAGCAGCTGCCTGGCAAGTGCAAGGTCCTGAGTTCAATCCCCACTACCGAAACATAAGAATCTCCACGCCCTATTTTTCCTTTCAAATCTCTCTCCCTTCTCTGACTTCGTTCCCAACTCTTACTCCCTTTACCCTTCTGCTTTTCCTAATATGCCTGTTCCATGTTGTTCCATATTTATACCTCGAATTTCTCACAAAAGAGAAACAGTGCTCTATTTAAACTTGTGTGTCTGATTTCCTTCACTTAAGATTAGGATCCTGAGACACCTCCACTACATACATAGCCCACCAAGTCTAGGGCAGCACAATTTACGTGCGCTTAATATAAAGAAAAGCTTTCTTACCTGTCAACAAATGAAGAGATGGATCAAATCCTGTGGTATTTACATAAAATGGAGTACTACTTGGCCATGAACAGGTAATCTCCTTTGAAAAGTGAACTCAGTTTATTAAATGCCTTCTCTATTTTCCATATTATCATCAATAGCAGTATCTTTAAACTTTCTGCGACTGTATGGTTAAGGATGCTTTCACTGCATATGTCAATAAACACTTTTTTTTCCCCTCATGTTGCCTCAGGATGTCACCTGCTGCATCCTCATCTGGTTTTGACCACTGAATTCCCTGAACAGGAACATTGAATGATTTAGGCTTGATTTTTTGTTATGAGCTCTCATGTATAGTACAAAACTCCAATCTAGTTTCTGATTCTAGAAAAGCAAAATGAACTACAAAACCAAAATAGTCGCACTTTCTCAGGGGAATCATTTTATCTTTGGAGCAGAAATACTGACATGCAGTAGATTTCAGTGCCTGCCCAGATTTTAAGACAGAAGACATCAAGAAACAGGTGTTCCATTTCCCTTTGCCAGCTTCTGAGGGAGGGGCAGAGGAGGTGGCAGTCGGGACCCTGCACCCTCACAGGAAGTTGGCAAGGGAAAGACTGAGAGCCGGTAGGGTGAGGTACCTGAGACTGCTTCCTTGACTGATTTTTGTGGAATGCACCGCTCTCTTCTCCTCTGTCTTGCTGATGTGATGTAAAACATCCTTAGATAGTTGATAATTATTTGTCTGTACAGCTGCTTCTGTAGAACCAACAAATGTAAAGTGTGGACTCTTAAGAAAATTCAAATCCCACTCAGTCTCACATGCCTTAAGGAGGTATTTGGTAAAGTGGCAAATTAAGAATAGGATAATGGCGTACTAAGAAGAGTGATTACGGAAGACACGATTTTTAATGAGGAGAACGTGTCTAAAAGTAAGAGAATTTTGACAAAAGAAAAAAGCGAAAGCATTCGGATTACACGTAACAGAAAGTGAATAAAATGCATATTAAGAAGATACAGCTGAATGGTAGAATCAAAAATTATCAAAGGCGATCGCTGCTCCCACTTTTTGACTAAGCTCAAGTGTAGAACCTATGAAAGACGAGATGTAGTCAGTGGGCGAGGAGCAGACCGGAAGTGAAAACTCACGGGGTTCAACACGGCAGTGGAAGACGTAAGTAGCATCGAATGCTATAGGATGAAAAGAGATGGGATTCAGCGTACACAAAATGTAAGAGGATTTTTTTTATTAATGGGAGGTTAATTCTAAAAGCCTGAGAACAACAGGTGAAAGTTGTCAAGCGAGATGGGAAGAATGGAAACGTGGACCATTTTTCTTTCTCGTTCTTTCTTCTCTCTTTCTTTCTTTCTTTCTTTCTCTCTTTCTCTCTCTCTCTCTCTCTCTCTTTCTTTCTTTCTTTCTTCCTTTCTTCTGGTTGGTGATATCAAACCACTATACCACATGATAAAGGAATCAAGCATTCTTTGTACTCTCTTAAATAAGCAAAAGACTTCATAAACCTGGAATTGTTTCAGACTTCTTGGTACCTAATCATGGTTCCAGTTTACCCCATTTAAAATTAAAATTAAAGTTTTTCCTCTTCAGAAAGCCTTGCTACCATTTGGAAGTCGGTCAAGTGTGTATAATACGCTCATTCATAGCATATATATGAAGTAGATCAGGCTCTTAAGCCAGCGTCAGAAACAATACACAGGGCAAAGGCTCACACATCGCTTTTCTAATTGTGGTAATCCTCAACGAGCTTTGCCTAAACCTTGCTTGAGCCTCATACAACATAATAAGGGCTCTTTGAGTTCCCAACAGGACTCCCAGCTGTCTCTCCCCAACAGGAAATTGAAAATACAGAATTAGTGAGCGAGTGAGTCTGACTGGAGAGGTAGATTTAAAAGATCTTGTCACAAAGCCAAAGGCTGACGCCCTGGGAGCAGATGCTACGGCCTCAGAATGTGGAAGAGGAGGACTCAGTGAAGATACATGGGGAAGGCGTAGGCTGAGTGATGAGAAGAGAAAGCAGGCTTACAATACGTGTATTAAGCAGCAGAAATGAGAGCAATAAATGTGACACTATGGAAATAAAATATATATCAATGGCAGATGCAATATGTGTATTACCCAAGTAGTGGTCATATACCCCAGCTTGTTACTGTTCACTTATCTTTGTATAAATTTAATATTAACAAGATATAAGGAATATGTTGAACTGATTCAATTCCGTGCAACATTATTCTGAACTCAGTATCCTTCCTATTTATTCGTTGCTTGCAGTATTCATTATATTGTGAAATTTACCTGGGGTTGATAAATTTAGCTAACATGTAAGTGCCTTCCATTCTTGCCGGTATTCCACAGTTTCAAACAAATTATTATCTCCATATCAAATGATTTCTGGAATTGTTTTCTACATTTTTAAACAAGCTCAATATCTTTGTTAATGTTGAAAAAGTCTCACAAACATGTTGTGCAGGTCTTATTCATGCTGCAACATAGAAATCTTTATATTGACATAATATGCACATCTTCCCTTTCAGGCTTCTTCCAAATGGTCAGTTATGTCCCGAAATTGAATGTAATTTAGAAAAGGCAAGGCATGTTTACATATTTTTCTTAAATCAATTTTGAAAAATTAAACCAGGAATGAGTAACAATTGGTATTTCTGATGGAAATGCTTCCATAATTGATATTAATTAATATTCATGGAATAAATGGCATTTATTGTTAATAAGATATATTAAAATAATTAGTTAAAAGTATCCTAAATTTTTTTTCTTGGCTTTCTACCTACAAATTATGAATGTAGTTTCAGAGTAGCCCTTGCTTCCCTGGGCCCATCTGACCTCAGGACAGGACTCTGTATCCCGTGTCCTCTCAGAGTCAAGGCCCACCCACTCCAGGACTGAAGGACGAGGCTGCAAGCTTTACAAGAGGAGTGGACAGTGACTTCCTGTCCTTACAAAGCTGTCATTTGTCTCACTGCCTCATTTGGCTTCCTAGACTTCCATTCAATTGTTCAGTTAATTGATTAATTAATTATTTTTTTCTTTTTGATGAACTGTTTATTTTGGGGGATTTTCCAATTAATATTTAATTAATTAATTAATTAATTTAGTATTTCAGGGAAGGGCCTACAGAGTGTTCGGGGTATCTGTACTAGATCAGACTTTTAGCGATCCACCTGTTTACAGCCTCCCAAGAGCTGGGATTACAGGCGCGCCACCACGTCCCAGTCTCAACTGCCATCTTAGCACACCCTGCGGGTGGGGCCGGCACTGCAGACCCTGGAATCTGACCCTTGGCCACTGCACCTACTTGAAGGTGCCTTAATATGCTGAGCTATTTGGCTGGCCCTTTGACAGATGTTTTGCAAGAAAACGATAAAAAGTATCCTGAGGAGGTAACAGATGATTGTAAACCAAAAGGACGTTGGAATTGGTGGTAAGGAGTTGCTGAGATGGCTCCAGGGACCTGGGTTGTCATTCTTCGTGGTCATTACAACCAAGTAGAAACATCTTTTCTACTCTGTCACTAAGAACCCTACTCTTAGTCTTACTGACACATTAAAAACTTAGCGTGGCCTCATCTTGCTTTTGATCTTTCTTTTTTTCAGTGGTCTACAATCACAACTGAGCACAAATTTCTTGCTAACCACGCTGCTTGTGAGAAGAGCTTCCTAATCTCAACACTGTTGACATCTATAAATTTATGAAAAACTACAATGCAATTACATGCATTTGTTCTTTTATTATACTCTCCATTCCCTGCCATGGGGAGATGAAAGTAAGCTCAGTTTCAAACACATTATCGTGTCTGATCTGCACAAAACCTCTTTCCTGTTTTATTTGTTCCCTTCCATGCAGTTTCTAATCATGTATTCTTGTTGTATAAAACCCTTTTACATTCGCACAATAATTGTGCTATTTTGCCACATTTATAAAATTTCTCTTTGTAACATCTTCATTCATATAAATAATATTTAATTGTATATATTTTATATATTTCTTTTACATTTCTCTGTCTGAGTTCGTTCGGTGTTGCATATGGTAGAGTCCGTGTACTTCTTTGTGCTGTATTTTGTATCCTAGGATTTTCTGTTTCACCATCTTCTATGGTGCGCTCCAGTGGATAATCACTACACATCATGCTCTGCTGAACATCTACATCCTGTTCTTATCATGGACAGCTAGGAATTTTTTTTTAATAATGCAACCCCAGAAAGGAATTATTGCCAGATTGCTCTTCTGAGCATGTTATCAGGAAGCACTACCACCAACAGTGGTGAGCCTTCCGTGTTCTTGGGTTGCCATGAAGAGCTGGCATCATCAGGTTTTTGAATGTTGGGAGAAGATTCTGGGTTGATATTTCAGTGTCCTTTCTATTTCCATGTTTCAAAATCAGGAGGTAAGAATTTTTCAGGTTTTTACAGGTTTTGAGATTTGATTTTATGTTAAGTTTTAAATCATTATTGGCCTTTTTGAGACTACTATATCTATAACGTTATACAAGAGTGTTTTGTGAAATCATTACAAGAGCATCAGGTAGTATACGTCTAAAGATAACATGCATCTCTGTAGCTTGCACACTGGCAATTAATTACTGGTCAGGTAAGATCACTAGCTCTTCCACAAACCCACATATGCTCAGGGCAATAATAATATTTTTCGAAAACCATGCAGGGTTGAAGATCCAAAATATAAATATTTTGAATTTAATTACATAGGATAAAAGTAGCCTAAAGAACAAAAACTAAAAATCCCAGTTATTCTTATGCACAAATTATTTGCATGTGTGTGATGAGTTTATTAATGTGTATTTCTCTTGATGGATGCAAAGAATAGTCCCATGGATGCAAGAATGATAGCATTTGGACCTAGTGATTTCAGGAGCAAAATCATGATAACGCTTATTCAAAGAAACCATTCAGTATTTTGCTCTCATGTAGCACTGGCCCAACAATATTTGTCATCTGGTTGTATAGTTCAAGAAAATAAAAGCCCATAAAGGGGCCACGGCAGTGAAACTTCTCTTATGCTCTGCCATCGGATGCCTTAAATGATGTGGTCCTGAGCATCACTTGTGGGTAAGCAACTCCAGACACTTTGCAAACACATTGTGTTGAAGAATTAAATAAAGCATCCCCTACCTGCATCCTTCTCTGAGCTCATGCTGTAGAAGCTCACAGCATTATTATTTAAAAGCTTAGATTTGTAATTTCGGGAAGAGTACTCCATGAGCTAATTTCCTAATACAAATCATGCAGCCTTTGTGCATCCTCTTCCACACCAAGCAGCTTTTACTCAAGCAGTTCTGGGTGCGTACAGAAAACGTTTAAGGGCAGAATATCTAAATAGACCTGATGATGCAATCCCAATTCCTAACTCACGCCAGAAGACGCCTCAAGGATTTACAATGAATTGCACAGTCTACCGTGATTTGATGCCAGCTCCAATCATTCTAGGATAATAATTCCAACTTTGTAAAGATTATGAATCTGGACTTCTTCCAAGCCAAACAAATGGACAAGCAACAGGAGAATGTTGTCAACACAGGTTCTCCACAGAGAGACTAACACTTCTCAGTCAGTGCCAACTCCACTGCCATGCAGACAGTTGCCATCACGATGGAAGAGAATGAAAAGTATTTCACTGAGCAATGGACATTAAAGTCACTTTCACTCTTCAAGGCCAATCTGAAGCTTAGATCATCTGAACCGTTCTCTAAGCATAACAGTACCAATTTTCTGTAGTTACCACAGTGATCGTTTATGTTGAACTAAATTAAGTCTCTTAAGTTAAATAAGAAGTTATTTCATTTGGATTAATACCTCAGTTTTTAAATCCTTTGATATGTATAGTCATAGTGATGGCTTGTGTATTAGTGTACTTGGGATAATAGAAACAAAGACCATAGACTAGATGGAGTGTAAGCAATAAAGCTGAATTCTCACTGTTTTGCAGATTGCACATTCCAATGTTATATTGTCGGCAAAAACTGGTGCAGTGAGGATTCTTTCTGAGCTGATGATCATTTTCTCCTTATGGATTTAACCTGAGGAAAATGACAGATGAGAAATGGCCCCTTTTCTACAGGCAACGAACACATTGAGAGGGCTTTGCCCTTTTTACCTATCGCAGCTGAAGTTTCCATCACTTAATACTACTATAGCAGGAGTCGGCATTTTAATATTGATGAATGAATACAGATACTAGGACATAGCTGAATGTATACATTCACAATAGCAAATAAATGGTCAATTTCATTTCTCCCTTTACAATAACTCTCTGATTTTCTGTAACTATAGCACAACATGAAATCTTCATCAATCAAAGCTTTGACCTGAGAAGGTTATGATTTTACAATGGTTCTTATTCTTAAGAAATGTAATGTGTGCCCCAGTGTTTTGTGTTCTAAGTTTATACCACAGATGACATAAAACTAATTTTAATCAATATTATTTTTAAAAGGGCTTGATGATGACAGTATTATCAAATAGAAAAATATTCTAGGGACCCCTTGGTATCTCAGCAACAGTGAAGAGAAATGGCGTCAACAAGGAGGAAAAGGCAGGCAAGGAGACAAGAGCTGGGCCCACGGAGGCCTCTTTTCTGATTAGCAAACGACGCCCAGAATGACAGTAGGGGTGTTTATTCATACTTTTGCAGGAGTTATTATCACATGACACAAGTTTGGCTAGTGACTAATAGCTGACATGAACCAGGCAGAATGCTTTGCTCAGGACTAACGTGGCTTGGCTGCTGTAGGCACTGAGGCCCAGTCCTGCTCTTACACATTTGACCAATTTCCAGCTTTAGTGGCTCCCAGTGAAACATGCCACAACATACCAGTAAGGTGCTTTAGACACGTTTACATTTTTCCAGGCGTATAATAGCTTTCCATTCCCTAATAAGCCAATGAAAACAAAATTGTATTTGCTAAGTGAAGAAATTTCACTAAATAAATGAAGGTTGTACTATTTGTACCTGTTAGTTATGTGAGTTAGAATTTAGAAAACTTTGTCTATGTTGCACTGACCAAAATGATATGTGTCCCTTTTGCAATATCCTAATTTGTCCTTTGAAATTCTATCAGGAGAGGTATGGTCACAAAGGAAGGATATAGATCAGTGGTAGAAAATGTGCTAACCACATCCAAGGCCTTTGCTACTTCTTTAGCATCCACACGTACACACCCACACCCACACCCACACCCACACCGCCCTCCCACATGAATGGAAAGGAAAGGAAAGAAAACGAGTAAACATCAAGTCAAGAAGAGGGCCATCCAGAAGGCTTGGACCAGCCAGGTGGCTGAGTGGATTAAAGCACCTGCTTAGGCAGATGCAAAGGCCAGGGTTTGATCCCTGGCATGCCATGCCAGCCCCGCCCCCCTGTGCCCGCTGAGATAGAGATTGAGGCTGGGCATGGAGGTGTGCACCTGTAGTCCCTGTTCTGGGGAGGCTGACCACTGGAGAATCACTATGAGCCTGATCTGTATAGTGAGACCTTGTATACCCAGTACTAAATTCATTTGAAAAAGAACAAATTAAATAATGCAACTCGACTCAGTGTAAAACCATATTGCATATCTACATGGTGATGAAGAGTATCATTGTTAACATTAACATTTCTGTTTGCAAAACAAGTTCTGAAAGTTTATTCTGTTATACTAAAAGATTGATATAGCTATATAAAGTTAGAAAGTCTTTCAACACCAGATTTCTGAATATCCTTTTAATGAAAAAACTCTTATCCCCTAAACTTTGGATTAACTTATTTTGACCAATAGAATAAATATCTACATTCAAACTTTAAGTCATTTATACATCAAAAAGATATGAAAAATCCTATTATGAGATAAAACTAAACGCCTGATCTATCTCTCCCTTTTCTCCTCCCTAAGGCAGTCTTACATCAATAAATTATGAAGTATCTAGAGACAAGAGAGAAGACAGAATTAGGGTGACATGATATACAGTTACATGAATTGTAAAAAAAGAGCAAAGACATAATTTTTTAAAATAAGAATAAAGAGCAAAGGCCATTGTGAGACGATAGAACTGGTAAATTGGGAATGTTAAACTTTCTAAGGGATTCCAGTTCTATAAACCAGTATATCCTACTTATCATCTGTGTGAATTGGCAAAATGATTCCATGTAATAAAAAAATGAGGTATTGTTTCTGAAATGAGCTCACCAACCTCTGATCAGTCAAGGAGGTTGTGTTTATAAGCAGAGTTAGATCATAGTATTTGCAGGTAGCATCTACATGTTTTCTCATTTTTGAATATAAGCACATAGTTCCTCTATGCCTCTTCTGAAGGCCCCACTGTCACTTCACATCCTTATTAATCACTTGCTATAAAATTCTGACTATACCACAGTCCCCATCTTCACTGAAGTTTTCTTTTTCATTGGCTTATTGGATCATTTATTCAATCTGATTAGGGGATGATTATACATTCTGTACCAAGTTGCACTCAAAAGCAGCCCAACATTGAAGACTGAAATGTTGAAGTCAGGAAATGTGAAGGGCTCCATAGGTGGATCATACAGCCTTCAGAGGTGGGGCAAACTAGACGACCTTTTTGCAGTGTGTCTCATCTCTGATGAAAAACACTACAGCACACAAAATGTCTTCTTGTCTATGGGGCTTCCCTGTATACTTGAGCCACAGGCAAGAGTTCAGTTTAGTTTTCAAAATTTAGTGTTAATTGAGTAGAAATCTTTGAACCTTTTTATGGAAATAAAGTTCCATCTAGGAAGTACAGGTTTTATTAGAGTGTTTAACTTCTGACTTAGCAGCCAGAGAAGCTCCTCTGACATAGCCTGAAAAATGTTGTTGAAATTGTTTTTGAGAAAAAAATATTAGTTAAATATTTTAGAAAAGGTCATTAAGATAAGTAGCATTTATTCAACAGAACCAGCGGACGTGCTGTAAGAAAGACAAGGGTGCGTGGCTGTCACCTGCAACTGCCCCTCCCTTTTCCATTCCAGCTTTCTGAGGAACCAATGCCACTTCAAGCTGAGGCCAATCACAGAGCTGAGCTTCCCCTCAGCACCTCTGCATTTGTCCATCCCTAACTCATTGTTGAGGCTGAGCTTCAGGTGTCTGTGATCTAGCTGTGTCATCTCTCTTCTGCCTCTCAGCTTCACTCACAGAAAGGAGCTCAACGTCAGGCACCGCATACTGAGAACGCCCAGCAGGCCCCGGAGGATGCTTCCGCGTTTCAGCAGGTGATGGTCCTCTTGCACACAGGCAGCTACAAACACCTGGGGCTGTGTCTGCGCTCGGTTCTACAGTTCCAAAGCCCCGCCTTAGTCAACTTTCCTCAAGGAGAAGAGGCTCCAAAACACGTAGTCATTCATTCCCAAAGATTTAGCTTCTATTTTGACAAAAAATTACTAACAAAAGAAACATTTAAAAAATGTAATTGTCCAAAAGTTTCTAAAAAACACCTCATAGTTCACTCATTAAAAATAAAACAAAAAGATGGTAGAACTTACTGTATATGCAAATTCTGAATCTGATAAGAGACTAGACTGAGGCTGCATAAACATTTACAAAATTAGTAATAATGTAAGGAGCCCAGAGACACCGTGGGAAAGTGAATGCACCTGGAGACCATCATGTTAAATGAAATAAACCTGATACACGAGTTGAAACTTCACCTGGTTTTCATTTGAAAAAAAAAAACTCAACATATGAACAGCAAAATGAAAGTTCAATGGTGAAAAACGGGGAGAGAGATCCATTGTAAGAGGGCAGGGGAATGAGAAATGAAGGATGTAGAAAAGGGATTCCGATTTGCTGCTTACGAGCACCAGCCTCTATACTTACAAACATGTACTGATAAAGAAAAATTAGTACTGAAAAAATAAAGAGTCAAAGGGGAAAAAGGATCTGCGTTTTTTTTTTCCCCCAGAAGTCCTGCAAATCAATAATAAGCTCATGGAAAGAAGGTTAGCAGTATTCCTCATAAAAAAAAAAATGAAGATTAAAAATGTGGTACTATAAGGCTAGGAAAGATCAGAGCCACAGACTAGGCACCGGGAAACTGTCATTTTTTAAGCCGAGGGTAAAAGGCGAAAATGGTGCTGGCACTTCCTAAACTGTCTGGCAATTTTCAGACTTTTAAGTGCAGAGCTGCCTGCTATCCAGCAAATTTACCTGTAGGCATAAATTTGAGAGAAACTTGAATGTATCAAATCAAAACTTCATGCACAAAGATTTGTTGTTCACAATAATTAACTACTAGAAGCAACTCAAATGGTCCTAAACTAACAATGAATATCCATAATGACATTTAAATAGTATTTAGCCATAAAAAGCTCTTCATTTCTTTTCATGGCTAAATACTATTTAAACCAAGTGGCTTTGCTCCTGAGAAGCACCTCTTGGCTGAGTCAATTCCAAGAATTCGTTGCCAGGCAGCCTTGTGTCTTGTGACACTAACTCTGTCAGATGCATAAATAAACTTCCATCACTCGTAGTACAGTTCTTCTGCTACCAGTGAAAGAGAGAGACACAGAGAGAGAGAGAGAGAGAGAGAGAGAGAGAGAGAGAGAGAGAGAGAGACAGAGAGACAGAGAAAGACAAAGAGAGACAGACAGAGAAAAAGAGTGAGAGAAAGACAGAGAAACACATAGACAAAGAGAGAGAGAGAGAATGAGAGAAAGAAACAAGGACAGACACAAAAAGGCAGAGACAGAGAGAAGAAAGAGAAGGAGAGAGACAGAGACAGAAAGAGACAGAAGAGAGAGAGAAAGAGAGAGAGAGAAGAGAGAGAGAGGGCGAGCTCCGCCTGAAATCAGCTTTCATCTCATGACTATATTTTCTTCATGTCTTGCCTTTTACCCCCTGGGACCATTCAGGGCAGTGTGGGTCACGGGAGAAGCCTACCAGAGTATTCGTTATTTGGAAGCATGCAGGTAGGCGGGAGACTTCTGCCTTGAAAGGCAAACGTTCCTGTGGGAAGCATAACGCTTTGATGAAGAAGGGAGCGAAATGGCTGCCCACTGGAAATTCATGAGCAAGTACAAATGCTTGAAGGATGTAGTTATTCACTATTACACCCAAAATGTGCTGCCCCACACTCATGTAGATTTCACGCTCTTTTAAAAATTTTATATAATTACACGGTTGCTATTGCTACAGTTCGCAATCCTCTCGTGAGAGGTTATATGTATGTACTACAGCTGGTTTCTGTTTTTTGTTTTTTTGTTTTCCTTCGTGTTTCCTGGCTTTTCTGCCTCTCCCTCCAGTTCCTCTGTCCTTTTTGGATACTTGTCGATACTGTTTGCCATAGCTCACAGTCTACATGCAGTGGTACATGGTCGTTATGTGCAGATTTTTTTTATTTTTTTAGAATGATCATTATTTGAGAAGTAAGCAGACTGAAGTTGAAGAGAGCCTAGGTCTGTCATAAATTGCCGATTGGCGCCACTGCCATTTGCAACGGCACAGAATGCTTTATTAAGAATGCAGCGATGTTCATCTGAGGACTGAGGTAGCTTGTTTGCTTTAGACCCTGAAGTTCAGTCCTGCCTACATACACTTGATGAATTTCCTAGCTTCCATGGCTCCCAACATAGCCACCGTTTTTGTTTTGTTTTGTCAGAGATGTGTGGCCCGTTGCAGTTAGACAAGCTGTATTTGGAGAAGATTTCAAAGGGCCTTTTCCAGTTAAAGTCAGCTGTTAGTCACTAGAAAACCTTGTGTCACGTGTTACTAACTTTGCAAAAGTATAAATAAGATACCGGATTGTTATGAAAAAAAGTTATGTGTGTGTATACACAAGATAGCTATGATAGGGCTGGCGAGATTGCCCAGAGGTCTAAAGCGCCTACGGAGGAAACTCAAGGCCAGCTCTGCGACCGCTCCTCGATCCCTGTCACCACATGCTGCGTGCCCCCAAGCCAGGGCAGGCTGAGCCAGCCATAACACAAACAAATAAATGAGGTTTAAGGGAAATAAATTAAAAATCTTCTAATAAAAGGTAGTTATGATAAATAAACAGCTACACCTCTTTGTGCATTGATAAGAAAGTTTTGTACTAATATTGCTTAGACAAGGTATCGTGTATACATTTTTTTTTTTTTTTTTTGTCTTTTGAGACAGAGTCTCACTATGCAGTTCAGGCTGGCCTTGAGCTCACTTTTGTAGCCCAGGCTGGTCTCGAACTCGCACCGATCCTCCTGCCTCAGCCTCCCGAGTGCTGGGATTACAGGCGTGCGCCACCACGCCCGGCTCGTGTCTACGTCTAGACAACTACTACAAGGACAATATGCAATGTCTTAATTATTCTAACTGTCCCACTAACCTATTTTGAAACTATTTTATTACTGTTTTATTGTTTTTTCCTCATTAAAATGAATAAAAGGTACAAAAAGAGAATGCAGTGATGATTTCTTTGGAGTGAGATAACGTGGCTACATTTTCGTTTTGTGTTTCAATATTTTTTATGCTTTTTAAAATTGTGAGATGAAAAACAATTGAGCACTGTTAATTCGTATTTAGTACTAAATTCCCCAAATTCAAGGTACATGCTTTCCTTTAGCCCTTAAAAGTAGAAAGTAAATTCTTAAGAAATGATTTATTTGCTGTTGTACCAGCGAACTGTCTCACTGAAAATATCACACCCAGGAGCACTCTGCAGATTCTGATCAGATCCCAGCACTTGTGAGTCACAAAGCTATTGAAGACTTAGATTCTTTGTCTTCTAGATGTGGTACCCACGTCTTAAAGTAGATAAACCTGAATTAGCCTAATTAAATCCCTGCAGTACATGTCTGATTTTAATATTTACTTTGGGTTAGTTGTTAATTTAAAATAGCAATTTTCAGACTTGGAAGATGAAGAATATATTTTCAGTTAGAGAAATTTTAAAAGGCATAGTGTAAGAACAGTGTGATTTAGCTAAAGGTGAACAAAGTGAGATCATCTTTAAAGTAGGATTTGTTGCTCCAGGTCTTCATGTGAAGATATCTGAAAAATCAGCTCAACAAACGTTGTATCAGATGATTTTCAAGAATCATAAATTCTAAGATTCCTGGTGATTATTTGATGATTGTCTATATTGTTTTTCAATACATCATTGTTCAAAATCTTCGCTCTTCTTAACTTTTTTATTTTATGTAATTGTATCCCCTAAATTGATAATTTGAATGACAGCAAGAAAAAAATTGACCTATTTCACTTATTCACTATATTTAAGCTATTCCTGGTATGTGATAAAATATTTAATCATAATTCATCATTATACCTATAAAAGGTTTCTTCTGAGATCAGGTGTACAGCTTAAACTATAGTCTAATTAACATTTTAAAAACCCATTAAGTCTTTAGTTCATCTGTTTTAGAACAAGGGATCAATAGAGAGTCAACATTTGAATTCAAATTAAATGTAACTACGCTCTGTGAAGAGATATTTGTCCATAACCTCCTACAAGATGTGGCTAAGCTTAGCCTCTCCTGAATTATTTTCCACAGCTTGATACCTGTTTAAAGAAATTTATATTTTTATTCCTGGTCACTTTGCAATTTTTGCCATTGCCTAGATCGCAGAGGTCCTTTTTATGAGATTTTTGACTGAACTAGCTTGATGGTTGTTAGTGGACTATTTGGTATTTATCAGACCAAGAACTTTCATGAGTCAAATAAAAATGGTTTGAAAATAAATGTTATCTATTCTCTTGACTGAAAGAATGATGTGTATGTGGGTCTACTCTTTATATAAATGTCTGAAATATGGAGCTACTTAGGCATAATGAACATGGTGTGGCTTGTATCGAGATGTCCCCCAAATCCTCATGGACACTGAGGTAGTGTTTTGTAGAAATAGCTAGATTAGAGCGTGACACTGGGATTGAGTGTACAGTACTAAATAAGTCCACGGGTTGGCACTAGTGTACTTCTGGAAGCGGATAAGGGAAGCCCCACCCTGAGCTTCTCACCTAGGTGGAATATAAAGGAGGGAGGGGCCAGGCTCACTGTTCCTGTCGCTGCCTGCTGCCTGCTGCCTGCTGCCTGCTTGTCAGGAACTCTTTTTCTGCAGTGACTTCTCCTATGCTCCCCTGCCCTGGAGCCAGCTGGTTGTGACTGAATCCTCTACAAACTGTGAGCTAAAATCAACCTTTCCTCCTCTAACTTGTGCCGGTTGGGTCTAGTGTCTCAATGTTAAGGAAAGTAATTAAGACACAGTGTATTCTGTAATAAAATAAGTGTATTAGTTAATTTTAAACATTGAATTATTAAGGGCTGGAGAGATAGCTCAGTGGACTATCTCTGTTTAGGCATCTGTTTAGGCAAGCACAGGGATCAGGGTTTGATCCGCAGCACCACTTGCTGAGTAGGCCCTGCCCCCAGGCCCTCTGGGTGGGCCACCTGCCAGGCGCGGTGGCGCATGCCTCTAATCCGAAAGGCTTAAAGCAGAATGGATCACTATGAGTTCGAGCTGAGCAGTGAGACTGTACCAAATACATATTTTTTAAGTAATTCTTGGACTGGTGAGATGGCTCAGCAGTCTAAAGCATCTCCTTAAGCAAGCTCAGGCAACCACAAGGACCGAGGTTCAATCCCCAGCACCACATGCTGTGCTGGAGCCTCCCCCAGAGCAGGATGAGCCGGCCATAACATAAAAAAATAAAATAAAATAATGAAAACAAATTAAAAAATACAAATTATAAAGTAATTCTTGATTTTCATATCCAAAGCTTTTTTTTTTTTTTTTTTTTTTTAAGACAAAGAAGATAAACAATGAAGACCAGCTAGATAGCTCAGAGGACTAAGTGCCTGCTTAGGTATGTGCACAGACCACGGTCCGATCCCTGGCACCACATGCCACGCCGGGCCAGCCCATGACTGTGCTGAGCCAGAGAACGAGTTTGAGCATGGTGATGTATGCCTGTAATCGCAGTGCTGGGGAGCCTGAAAACAAAGATCATCATGAGTTCAAGCTGTGTTGTGAGACCCTGCACACACACACATGCACACACACACACACACACACACACACACACACACACAGAAGCAATGTACCTTTAAAATGTAGAAACTTGTTTACCTGATCAGACGTCTATCAGGATTTTTATAGACTTCAAGTTAAATAAAGTGTGCAGGAATACCACTTTCAGGGGTTGGTGCACTGCTTGGTCAATATCATAACATGTTTATGTAAACGAAATGACCACAGGTATGGGAGAGGCTTCGCTCGTATGTAAGCACAGAGCCAAAATGTTGCCACTCACTGAATTAAGCATAATAAAGTCAAACTCCAACCTGTTAGTTTTCTTAGCCCAGAACCACCAAATAATGTACCCAAAATCATGTTTTTCTTTTAGGTGAGTAAAGTTTTAGGAACACAGGAGTATGAGGGTAGTTGTGACAATTGACTATGGGAAGACGATGTAAGGCTCTGTGCTAGCTTGCCCCCTCTCGATTGGCCTTGCCTTTGTCAGAAGTCCCTAGCCTAGGCAATCAGTCCATCTCTGTAAGTAGGTCAAGTCCCAGGCCCTGCTGGGAAGCTGCCCTGTCCTTCAGTAACAGAGGAAGCTGGGACAGGTAGAGACCCCGTGCAGAGCAAGGATATCCACATCCCCACATTCTTCTACAGTCTCATTGCCAGTGAAACTGTGTACAGTTACATCACTAGACACTTGAAACAAGACTAGATTGTACTGGGTCATGTGACTTGTGAGCTGTACTGGATATATACATACATGTGTTTGGCTATGTCAGTTTGGATACAGCTGAAAATGGCAGAGAACCTACCTACTGTCTCCTGCAAAATTGGGATGGTTTCTTACAAAAACAGAACAAATAAATTCAGCAAAAAGCTGCTACTGATTGACTGTCGGATACTGTGTACAACAATTCTGTTGTTCTTTCTTTCTTTCTTTCGAGCAGGAGCCTGATCCCTGCAGAGCTGTTTCAGCACCAGACCCCAGGTCCGTTTCTAAAGCAGAAAGAAAGGAGAATGATGTCAAAACCTTCTCGTCTTCTTCCCTTTTGGAAACAAAGCTTCAGCAGCAACCTCAGCAGATTCTACCACGTGATGGCAAAGTGTTATCCAAGAAAGAACAAGAGCAGAGAAAGCCTGTTGCTTCTCTCATTTTCTTCAGTTGCCTTTATGAGGTAAAGAAATATCTGTATCTTCAGCACAAAACATTGTATTTTAAAATACCATCTTTGGAATTTAGAAGAATAGAATTAATAGGCTCCAGGCTAAGGATTTCCAAGACCTCTCCATACTCTTTCAAGACTATAGGCATAAATCAGTGGATTATACAATTTTAAGTTATTAGATTTATTTAATAAGCCTTAGATCAAGAAACACACATGATAAAACTCTCGTGCAAACAGCAGAAATACTTTGAACTCTATTCTTTATCTGGTCTTCTTAAAAGACTTGAGGACATACCATTTCAACTCATTTCAGTGACCACCGGTTCTCCATTTTTATATCAGATTACCCATCCAAAGAATAATAGTCTTAAGAGAGACTGAATCACATATTCCAGTCAGGCGACACAGACCACTTATTGAGAAATTCCTCTCAGAATTCACATAACCATCCCCCTCTTCCTCTGAATGACTTTTCAATAGATAGAAACACACCTAAAAGTGACTTAAATGTCTTTATAAAAGCCAAGCATAGCTGGGCATGGTGGCGCACGCCTGTAATCCCAGCATTCAGGAGGCTGAGGCAGGAGGATCGGTGCGAGTTCGAGACCAGCCTGGGCTACAAAAGTGAGCTCAGGACCAGCCTCAACTGCATAGCCAGACCCTGTCTCAAAAAAGACAAAAAAAAAAAAAAAGCCAAGCATAACAGACATCAACTGAAGTTAAGCTGTTGTGTCTCCTAGCACACCCTTTAGATAAAATTAATCTGGCATTGTATCTTTTTCTTATACTCAACTATAAAACATTGCGAAGTTGTTGTCAGTGTTTAAAGGAATTTAGCTTAGGCTGCTACTAAACATGTCCAATGAATGGAGTGGTTATGACAACGCCTCACTGAAAAGTTTCTGTCTGTTTCCTTTGTATAGCTTGCGATACATCACAGAAAATGATTATGTTAAGTAAAACAGTTGTCAAATTTTTTGTTCCCATTCTCATGTATCATATTGAGCTGTAAAAGGCCCAAGTGAACAGCTTCTGACATTGCCAATTCGGCTGATAACCCACTACTATTATGGAACATTGGACTATACATACATATAGCTACTTTCGCTTAGGCCAGTGAGAACAAAGATTTGTACTAATAGTGTTTATGCAAGGTATCAAGTCTGCATCTTATGCTCTGAACAAATACTACTAAGACAATAATATGCAATGTACTAATTATTAGAACTGTCCTACTCACCTGTTGTAAAACTGTCTCATTGCTATTTCTTTTCTTTAAAATTATTTTTAAAAAATAAAATAGTTTTCTTTACATTATTAAAAAACACATTTTCATGTTTCATTATGTATATAGGTAGTACCTACTCTACTTTAAGATGGATCGATTTCTGAAAAAGTTTTCATGCATTAATAAATGAATGCGAAATATTGGTATAAGAATTTTACAGTCTATATATTTTATATTTTCTTCATACTTTCATATTTATTATCAACTTACAACTTAGGTCAAGGTTGCTTCAAAAATAACGTAGACTGTCCGACTGTACTGTTTTGGTAAAATGTTCCACATGAGACTTTCATTGAGTGTGTGCCAAAGCGGCACTGCGGCATCTGATTCTTTCTGTAAATAATTCTGCTCTCGTTGTATTATTCAATTCTCATTAACTTATGAATAAGGATTTTATCATGCATTTTGAAATAAAATATTATAGATTATACACATTAAGTATTGAGATCTGAAAAGTCTTAAGATGAGAATATCTAAAATTGTTATTTAGACTACCTGACTGCTTGGGCAAGTACAAGGACCAGGGTTCGAACTCCAGCACCACAGGCTGTGCTGTCCCTGCCCCAGGGCATGCTGGTCCAGCCACTGAAACTGGGCCTGGTGGTGCACGCCTGTAATCCTAGCAGTAGGGATGCTGAAAACAGTAGGGTCACTGTGAGTCCAAGCTGCATGGTGACAGCCTGCAGCAAATACATACAAAAAATAAATAAAAGTAAATAAAATTATTATATTGTAAATGATTTTATAGGAAAGATATTCTTTGAAATAAATATTTAGTGACTTCTTTTTTGATTGCAAAAGGTCTGTCTCTATTTTACCAATATAATTCTGAATTATTATATGTATTTTAAAGTTATTTTAGGATTCCTGTAATATGATGACCTTCATAAAGAAATTGAGAAATTTATGTTAAACTATTTTATGCATAAATTATTTAACATTATATATGTATATATATATATATATATATATATATGTGTGTGTGTGTGTGTGTGTGTGTGTGTGTACCAAAATATACAAATGTATCTGTACATTTTACAAAGAGCTCTTGATTTTCTAATTAAGGGCCCTAGAATAAAGTATTTATGTTAATAACTTTTTAAAGAAATCGGAATATAGAGTGAAATTTCAGTGTTTACCTATCTAATAAAAAGTAAAATGAAGTACATCATGATTCTGTGTTATCCCTAAGTTCAGGAAAAAGGATTCCCTTTGATAGTTAACTCTCATTATTTGCAGATTTATATTTTTCAATTTAATATTTTTATTGTTTTAATTTAACAATGGTCCAGATTTCCCAATACAAAAAAGTAAATGGTCACTGGGTTCTTCAATACCATTTATTGAATGGTCACATATTGACAAAAAGTATGAATAGAAAAAATATTTCTACTTTCATTTGTGACCTTTCTATTTTATACTGAAAGAAAACATTGTAATTGTGAGAGAATTTGGAAGAAAAGTTAATAAAAATTTCTGGACCATGACGAAGTTTATGATCAATAACTGGCTGAGCAGACTCAGTCATCCTTTGGTCCTCATGGAACTGGCTTCGTCATGTGTTCAAATGCAAAAGTCAGCGCACTGTTTCATAATATGACAAGTTAGTGACATATATAATGTATACATTCTCCTGCATACCTAAACAGTCTCTTGATTTTCCAGAAGGTCCACTACAACATAAATGTTATATAAATAGCTGTTGTCCATTGCACATGTGATATGTGACCTCAGTGAATTCACTTCGTCGACTTCACCATATAACAGGAATCTTGAAAAATCATCTCTAAAGGCCCATATACTTCTTCAGAATTGTGCTGGTAAAATAGAAGCAGATTCCTTTTGCAATCAAAAAGAAATCATTAAATATGTCAAATAAATAAATGTCTTCATACAAAATCATTTGCAAAAGAAGAGTTTTAGATATTTTCAAATTAACATAATGACAAAAAAAGTATTTCCATGTGCTCATTATAGATGCTAGGTTTAAAAATTAAATTTCTTGTCAACGGTTTGAGGAATCTGCAGATGTGGAATCCAAGGATAAGTCAGCCCAACTTCCTACATGCGTATGCATAAAATGTTTAAAATTACAAGTAAGTGCAAACTACAAAACTCTATTAGTACTTGTTTGTGTGACAGGAGATTTGCATACATTTTAGGTACTGGAAACTGTTCCTTAAGAAATTTAAATTTGCTGTTGTTCTACCTGCTTTCTACATCCACTTGATTCTCCCATGCTTAGATCCACTTTCCCCTTTTCAATTAGTATTGTTTCCTTTCATCATTCTTTTATTTTGTTTTCCTTTGTATTTCAGTTGAGTCAAATGAGAGAAACCGTTTACATTTGTGTGTCTGACATACTTCATTTAACAGTTTTTCAGGCTTATGCTTTTTTCCTAAGGGTTTTATTTTATGTTTCTTTATCGCTGAGTACTATTCCATTATGGACAGAGAGCACATTTTCCATTTCCACTGATTCTATTCATGGATTAGTGGACATATAGGATGTTCCCAAGATTTCACTGTGACGCACTTACTGCAGCAATGCGGAGGCATCTTTGGATCTTTTCGGAAGGTGTTCACAAGGGAAGCAGTTGAGTCCAAAGGAAATATTTGGTTCCTGAGAAATCCCCATCCTGATAGAAAATGCTTGTATCATCCTACCAACAGTGCAGAAGGGATAACCCTTTTTCACCACAGCCAACCCAGAACTTATTAATTTGTTTTGTGGCAATTGTCATTTTTTTCTGGCATAAGATGAAAATCAACATTATTTTAATTTGTATTTCTCTAGTGGCCAGAGATATTGAATTGTTTTCATGTATGTCTTGGCTAATTATACTTCTGAGAAGAGTCTACTCCTTCCACTTGCCCGTTGTCCTTCTGCATGGGTGGAGCTGATTTTTGTTGAGATTTTGTACACTATAGATGTTAGTGCTTTGATCAATAGCTACCAATGTTTTTCCTCATTCTATAGGCTGTCTGTTTACTTTGTTCATTGTCCCTTTGCTGTGCAAATTTTAATTTGATATGATTTTTTGTGTATTGTCTCTATCATACAACTTGAGTTCTATTCAGAAAGTCTTTGCTGAAACCTACGATTTCATAATTTTTGCCCATTTTATTAGTATAAGGTAAAAATGCAGCAGTCTAGTCAGTTTTCCAACTGCTTTCTGCTGAACAAGGTATCTTTTGTTGATCTCCTCATTACAGATAAAGCTGACGAATATCTCTACTGTTGGTTTATTTTCTGTTCTGTCCCTCGCAAGCAGTAGGCCAGGCCTAATGGGTAAATCTGTCTGGGTGACAGATCAGAATAATGACTTTTAAAAAGCTGAGAGTCCAAGTTCAGGAGGGCTCTGTTGGAAAGAAGAGCTCCCTTGGCACTTGGACAAGAGGCCTCAAGTGTTATTGTTGAAGACGGGGTCCCTGAAGAAACAATCATAAAGATGTAAATGTGTCAACGTGCCCAGCTTCCTCGACCTGCAGTCTCAGTAATGAGCTGTACCACATTCCCAAGGTTTGGACAAAGAGCTCATCTGCATTCCCACAGCTCTGGAATATGTGCTCTCCTATTTATCGGCTTGGCCTTTGTAGGCTATCCTGTTGCCAGGGAAACAGAAAAGGCTTAGAGTTAACTAGAGCAAATTTTGGACACATGTCTGAAACTTTTGGTACATAACCTTGGAATAAATAAACATAATTTACCTAGCCAGCAGCTTGGTCCTCCTGACCACAGCTTTCTTTATTTCTCATTCTATCTTCCATCTACCCTGTTTTCCTCTGTGAGGGTTAGATTCCATATGTTACGTGCTAGATATGAGTTTGATTGCTGGTACCAACAAAAATAACAAAAATAAAATGCTGGATAAAAACTTATCAAACTGTGGCCCATGTCCTGAGATACTGTCGGAGACCAAATTTGAGGATAATGGACTAATTGATCGAGTGGAGAAAATTTAAAGGTATGTTATTATGGCTTCTACTGGTTGCTCTTCACCAGATCTAGAGTATGTATCAGGAGAGAAAAGCAGAATCAAATGATTTTAAAGTTTACAGTTTCAGAAGATAGGAAGCAACTGCCATACTAATGTCTACAAGACCAGTGTTGCTGAAAAGAACAGTATTGAAAAGAAACCAAACAGTTTTTGCATCAGGAGAATAAGAAGGAAGACTTGAAGACACCTCAGGAACTGTAGAAGGAGCACTGATTCATGGCTCAAATACAATCGTATAAAACATTCTTTTCAGAATAAAACCCCTGATCTCCCTGTTTGAGAATAAATACTGAAGGAAGTGGGCCACTGGGATTACATGATCCTCATCCACCCACACCCTCAGTGGCTGCTAGAGCCACAGCGCAAGGGGCCCAGGATACTGTGCTGCTACTGGCGGCCAGCCCTGCCAGCATCAGTGTGGTGCTGGCTCTCTGGTCCTGCAGAATACAAGATCCATGGTGTCACAGGAGCTTCCACCCAGATTTCTGAAGAAGCTTTGGGGAGGTGGGCACTGTGGCTTAGAAGGGGCTCCCCATGAAATGGACAGTGAAAGTGAAACTGAAACTTCAGTGGAAATCAAAGAAGTTGGAGTAAGGAAAAATCACACAGTGTGCATACACCAGGCACGGAGAACGGTCAGCCCCAGAGAAGACATTTAGTCGGCAAAAAGTAAGACCACAGTCATAGGTGTCCCGGAATGCTCTGGAATTCACATCTCATCGCTGGACACAGAACTACAAGATTTCATGTTTATTCTATGTAGTTTGGCCTGGATTTTGTGTGACTTATTCCTGCCTAGTTTTCTCTCTTTGAATGAAATATATGTCCTGTGCCTTATATATTTCAGGTAGGTATTAGAGATTTCTTTTGGATTTATACAGGTGCTCATGAGGAAGTGTTTGCCTTGAGTCTCAGAGGAGATTCTGAATTTATACTGCTCAGTTATGCTGAACCTGTTCAGGTTTTTGGCTACTTTCAGAGTTGAGCAAAATCCATTTTTCATACCAAGATGGATGCAAGTCTTTTGAAGTCCAGAGCACAATGTTATATTTTGAATTGCAACTGTACCTTAAAGTCTTTTGTATTCAGAAATGGGTCTTTTGGAAGGTCATTGGACATAGGTGGGTCTCATATTCAACAGTTATTTAATGACTGGCTGGAAGCAGATCACAGGTACGTAACCTGGAAGGCCGTGTTCTTGTGCTCAGCTTTTCTCTCCTGTTGCTTAATTCTAGCTGCCATAAAAAGAGCATCTTTCTTCTGCTTCACCTTTCACAAGACTTTTTTTGCAGTGGAATCAACAACCAACAACTGACTGAACCCTTTGAAAGACATTGGCCGAAATAAACTTTATTGCATTGTAGATGTTAGGAACTGTGCATCAAACATAGGTGAGTTAAATAGGTATCTTACCTTTCACAAATTCTCCTGTTGTGATTTTTCACTCAGATATTTCAATCCACGCTGCAAAGAAGAGTCTTTGCAGTTATGATTATAATTGCTACTAAGGTGAGCATAAACTTAGAGAGATTGTACTGTATAGTCTCACTATTTTCAAGTAATCATCAATACACATACAAGCTGGAAAAAAATTTTGAAAAGTCAAATTTCTGCAAAAAGAAAAAAAATCAGAAGAAAGTCAATGTAGAAGAGGTAATTAAAGGCCCTCAATATAAGGAGACTCTAATACTAGTCAGTTCCTTGAAGCTGAGACTCACTCCTAGCGATACTTGAGACCAACAACATGACAGCGCTTGTACCACCGTAGTGCGACTAAATTGTGTTAACATGCTCAACAGACCTGACTAAATTTATTTCTAGATTCTCCAGGAAAAAAAAAACTGCAGCCTCTGCTTGTGCCTGTTGTTATCATGGAAACAAATGAAACAAAATACAAACCTAGCTATGATCGTGGTCTTTTAATTTACATGACGATGACGTAGCACACGGAAAACTGTTAAGTGTGTGATGATTTCATTTAGCAGTGACAGAAAACGAATGCCTTATTCCATTTGCTTTATGATTATAGATAATATTTGTTGAAAAGTACTAAATATAGATGCAGGTATCATACACAGATAGATTTCCAAATGACAGTGGCTTAATCTATATCTGTTTACTTAGAGATGATAAAAAGTGCTTGATACTGAGTAGGAACTACTTCAAATTTTGTGCTTTGGGCTTTACTTAAGGCAGCAGTATCCTCTGCAAGTTCCACAGGCAGTGGAAGCAAGTTGAAGTTCCTCTGTGACATGCCTAATCGTTCTATAGTATAGTGAGTCCCTAAGACATAGTCGTTGGTAGTTCAGGGACAGATGTATTTAAGATTCACAGTGAGCACTCCGGAGACTGAGGCAGGCGGACTGGTGCAAGTTCGAGATCAGCCTGGGCTACAAAAGTGAGTTCAAGACCAGCCTGAACTGCATAGCAAGACCCTGCCTCAAAGAGACAGAAAAAAAAAAAAAAAAAAAAAGATTCACAGTAATTTGTGATTTGTGTACTGGGCCATAAGCTGTAACCGAGGAAGCATCTGTATTGTGTGCGTGTGCACATACGTGAGGCATATACACTGCAGTTCTTCAATAGATTATCTTCATTAGGACGGTTCTATTGAATGAGAAGAGACAATAAATATTAAATCATTATAACTGTGTTTTCCTCTCAACTTAATGTGCTATACTGTAATATTAGGAAGGTTGAATCTCACTCGATGAAACAGATTCACAGGGATGTATATACTACTAAAAGTGCTATTAAATCACAAACTGTAATGTACTTGCAGAAAATTATGAAAGATCATTTCAAATTTTCCATCTTAGACGGTAGACAGGTAGATTAAACATTATCACTGTATTGTTAAGCACACACTTTTATCAGGAATATGCCATTCTCCCAAAAGAATTATCTGTTCAATTCTGACAAACTAAATTTTAGTTTGTGAAATTGTGAACCCAGTCTACATTATTATATCCCTTTTAATTCATAGGTTTGTGGCAAACCAGGGAGCTCAAAAACAAGAAGCGGTCTTTGACTTCATAAAGCATCTTCTCTATTCTCCATGTTGTGATCAGCTTCCCCACTCCAGGGCGTACATACCTGTACCCATATTTAAGGGAAAAAAGCTGATTTTGGTACATTCTTGCAAGTTTTCAACCCATTACTGGCTGACTCCAAGACACGAACATCGTGGCAGAAGGGTGTGGTGAAACCTGCGTATCTCATTCGAGCCAGGGTCAGAGCAGTGCAAGAGCTCACGGGCAGGAGATACAGCCTCCACAGGGACACCTCGAGTGACGCATAGCCACCGGCCCCTCCCTTCTAACCCTGTTTCAGCTCTAAATAGCAGCGGCTTAATCCATGGATCACTCACCTGGTCCGATCTCCTGGGCTATGAAACCCTGTCTCCTTTCTAGACATTTCTGAGTCCAGGAGAGTTGGCAAGCTCGGCCGTCATGGAGTGCATTCCTGATTTCCACAGACCCTTCCAGTTGATGATGTCTAGGCTGGTACAGGAAACAGTGGGCATATCCACCCTGTTAAATTTTAATCTTTTTGCATACTTCCAAGTTCTACATCTCTGTTTCACAAAAAGGACTAAATGTCCATCATCTGTCAATCCCTACGCTTGGGGGACTAATTCTGATGGCAGTAATGTTTCTGTTACAATAAGATTTCTCATTCCAAATTTATTGTATCTTTTTTTTTTTAATGTATTTGGTACAGGGTCTCACTATGCAGCTTGGACTCATAGTATCTTCCTGTTCTCAGCCTTCACAGTGCTGGCATTACCACCACATCCGGGCTCCATGGCCCATTCAGTACACTTAGGGGCACAGCTGGCATGGCATGTGGTGCTGGGAATTGAACCTCAGTTCCTGCACTTGCTAGGAAGGTGTTTAGTCCCCTGAGCTAACTCCCCAGGATTTATTCGATATTTTTATTGAGTGTTTCTGATAACAGTTTTTGATTATTTATCTATCATCTGCTTATCTGCATATCGTTTTATCTGTCTGTCTTTATCTATCTATCTATCTATCTATCTATCTACCTATCTATCTAACTATCTATCTATCTATCCATCGATCGATCTATATGCTATGAGTCACACATAATTTTTCGCCTAAGGATTTGTGTGGTAGACATTGTGTCCTTAGCATCAACCTGTATGGGTGATGAAACTTCTAAGGATGGGAACTGCAGAAGAGCCATTAGATCACTGAAGCCATTGTACTTAGAAAACATTAAAGCAGTTCGCATAGGAGACTCAGCTAGCCCTCATGAGGTTGAGCTATAATTTGATAGAGAGAATGATTCCTAAAATTGCACATGGCTTCCACTCTGATATTATACCTTCCCCACCCACACGTTTCAACCATGTTGACCTCAACTTTCTTAAGTCCTTCATAACAGCTCTATCCTGAATCCCCAGTCTACGTGCACATGTACTGCTTTGATTTATAACCTTATTCAGCTTCAGTTAGTTTGTTACAGTGGTGTAAAGTAGGCTAAAGCAAGATTATAGCCAGATTGTGTGTGAATGGAATTTAAATCTCATGATCTTGAAAATAATTACTTAAATAATTGTGATAATTTTCATAATTTGGGATTATCAGAGAGTATCTCAGAAATATTAACCACTTCGTTTCCCTGAATGGAGCAAAATAAAAACAAACGTACACATTCTCACGTACAGATTCCTCATTGGTCTAAAGTTTAGAAGGAAATGTAGTTCAAGCAATTGAGCTAGCAACCCAATACCTGAACTTTGGCATTCATAGTAATTAATACATGAACAGAAATGCAGATTTGCAGCTCTGTATGAACATATGGAGACACATACAAATATTTATATTCTCTGTTGTAAGCCTTCTTAATGGAGCTGTAGCACTCCTTGGTAGAAGCTTGACTTGGGTATATGTCATAATCATCAATAACCATTTAGGGGCTGGGGAGATAGCTCCGAGGCACAAGTGCCTGCTGGGCAAGTGCAAGGTCGTGAGTTCGAACCCTGGTCCCACAAAAAAAAAAAAAAAAAAAACCGTTTAGCCCATCATGATCAACAAGAAAACCATACCACCTGGTAAGTAAAATTTTACTCAACTTTAAGAAGGTATTTGGGATCCCCTGCCTGCCATGCCATCCCCATCCCTGGGGCATGCTGAGGTGATGAATGAGACCGGGGTGGTGTGGTCTACATGGCTATAACCCCAGCCCAGGGGAGGCTGGAAACAAAGGGATCACCAAAAGCCTGATCCATGTAGTGATACCCTGTAGGCTCTGTACTACATGCATTAAAATAAATAAATAAACAATACAGTATTTAGTAAGGGGAATTTTTTTTTTTTGTGGGACCGGGGTGCAAACTCACGACCTTGCACTTGCCCAGCAGGCACTTGTGCCTCAGAGCTATCTCCCCAGCTCCAAGGGGAATTTTTGAAGCTATTCTAAATTTTTATATCTCTCATGCATCTTTCCGTTCATGATCATATTGAAGAAATGATATTACTATATTTACTATATACTTACTATAGAGCTGATCTATGACTTAGAAATTACACATATCTATATGAAAAAAAATACACAATTAGGTGCTATGCCTCATAAAGCTCTCAAAGGGCCAGGTAAGGAAACTACGTGTGAACCAAATAACAGTAGTTACCCTAAGTTCCTCAGACTGTTATTTCATTTCTGGTCACACCGAAAGTTGTTGTGTATTATTTTCAGTGTTTTCCTGCTTCTCAGCATGCAGCAGTTATTCAGTTATAATAATGAAAAGATAGTAATGAAATCGCATTGTATTTAGGACTATAAAAGTTTTGCAGAAAATTATAAATATTAATATAGACCTTTAAGCTAATCTAAGAAAATCTCTTTGACTCCCATTAGATATTTCAATTATTTTTACCTGATTGGAATACTTCTTTTAAAGATTTTGTTTTTGGTCTTCTGTCATTCATAGAAAGGTTTGTGCAGGAAAGGTGAAGCTAGCATAAAGGCATTATTTGTGTGGCAGGTGCCCTTTTTAACCATACTCGATGTCTTTACTGGTAAGAGCTAAACGAAATTAAAAATTGTGATCATGAACAAAACAGTGGAATACATCTTTCTTCAGCAGGTGGGAACTGAAAGTGAACTTCCATATTCTAATTTCTCTGGAAGAACATTTGACTTCACATCACAGTTCACTAGACACTCCAAACAATGTGCACCAATCATTTTTGTTTGCAAAGATGGACTTCGTGGTGTTTTCAGTGGCCTTCTACTATCTTCTCCATCTTGAACTGTAAGCTTTTATTCAGAAGCTTCTAGAGTTATTGTGCCTTAGCCGGGCATGGTGGTGCACTTCTGTAATCCCAGCACTTGGGAGGCTTAGGCAGGAGAGTCGATGTGAGTTCGAGACCAGCCTGGGCTACAAAAGTGAGCTCAAGGACAGCCTGAACTACTTAGTGATACCCTGTCTCAAAAGAGACCAAAAAAAAAGTTATTGTGCCTCTTTTTCAGTTTTTTTTTTTTTTTTTTTTTTTTTTTTTTTTTTTTTTTTTTTTTTTTTTTTTTTTTTTTTTTTTTTTTTTTTTTTTTTTTTTTTTTTTTTTTTGGAACGCAGCCTTTATTCTAGTGTCAAAATTACTTGATGAAAGATTAATACGTGAGAACATGGAGTTTTACCTGTAAGAATTAGTCTTGTAAGAAAACAATAGTTTGAAAATAAAAGACATTTGGTTATGAGATAATTTTTCAGCCCTCATTCGTCAGTATTATACAGTGTGCAGTGTAATGTGAACATAATTTAAAGCGTGAATTCCCAGAGTCAATTTGTTCATCAGCTGGGCATTTAAGCAGAAGAACTTCACACATTCTTAGATCCAGCCCAAAGATTTTCATACCATTGTTCATCAGACTAACAGAATTCTTTACGGCAAAGACTGACTGCAGTGGAGGAATAACAACAAATATTTATCCTAAATATATGCTTACATTGTTTTCATACCACAAGGTAGGCTAAGGCATTGAAGTTTCATACCATGGAAAGCAACTCAGAGCAAAAACCTATTTACAAGAACTTGGACACATCCAAAAAGAGTATTTCATATTTTTGATTTACTATATGTATATCTTTATCATATTTTGAAATGTTTAATAAGAATCAGAACAAAATAAAAATAGAAAAATCATTGACTTTTTAATATCTTTCTGTTCACAAAGGAAGCTATTGGCTGAGATGTTTGGTTTATTCTAATTAACATATGGAAGGAGGTAATGGATTTGTAGAGCTGTAATGTAGAGATTTCTAAGGACTATCGGGTTAAAATAGCTAAATTAGTGGCCAAAAATTCTCAACTTAAGAAAACAGTATTTGCTGAAATTAATTGGGGTTACATTCCTACAGCATCTATGAGTTGTAAAAAATTGATTTCAGATATGTTCAGAAAGATGTTTACAAATGTCTATTTTTATAGTTTCAATCTTAAACACACTGTGTCTCCCACAGGTATGTAATTTGATTTAATGGAACACTATATTAATAAAGACTTTAGTTTGTGTGTTTGGGTGATATCTGAGGGATCTTAGGGTTTTAGGTATAAGACTGAGAACCCCAGAGACAGCTCCACAGGATACAGCAACCTGTTGAGATATGGGAATGCTGGGATGTCTGCTCGACATGGGCTACACAGCAGCAGCCAATCAGCAGCAAGGAAGACTACAGCATCCTCTCGGATTGGCTACTTGCAATCATCACACCAAAAAATAAATAAATAAAAGATCTCAGAAGGCATTGAGGCTCTTGTAAAACTTTAGGGGATTTTGAACATAATTACTAAGTTTTAAGGGAAAGTCCAGGAACAACTGAGGCGATAGACTCTGATCTGCGATTTCGTGGAGTTTCCTGTACTTATTTTGACCCGGGGTGTAACTGAGTGATAGCATGTCTATAGCTCTAGGAGTAATCTCCAGCACAATAAATAAATAAACCAATAAATAAATATTCAGACATCTGTCATATCATTTAATACATTTGCACATTATAAATCACAATGTCTTTGACTTTGTTTCTTGCCAAACTACCGTCAGTTTTCACGAGTTATCTATTTATTATTTATTGTTATGTATTTGCTACAGGGTCTCACTACACAGCTTGGACTCCTAGCGATCTTCCTGCTTTCAGCCTACATCACTCTGGTATTACAGGCATACACCATGACGCCAGGACCGGGTGGAGGCTCAATGCATCAGGGGCCGGGGCAAGCAAAGCTTGTGGCAGTGGAGATAAAACCCTGGCTCCCGTTCTTGCCTAAGCAGGTGCTTAGTCCAATGGTCTATCTCATTCACCCTTCACGAGTTATGTAAATTGATGGAAAAAACAGCTCAATGGAATTGAAAAGCAACTTCAGCCATGTGTTTTTCAGCAGATGTGAGTAAAAGAGATAAAATATTTACACTAGTATTAAATAAAGTCCAGTTGCACCATGAAGGCAAAAAAAATCAGATTTTAAATAAATAATTATTGTTATGGATAAAAAGTGATCCAATAAAATGTGTAATGCAATAATAAATTAAAAGGCAACCAAATTTTATGGAAGTAATGTAACTTCATTACACGGCAATATAAAATTGTTGTATTATGGGAAAATATTGAAAGAATCATTCTTAGCATGGATAATTTTAACACAGATTATTCAATAAAGTGTAGGAACGCACACAAAATTGTGAAGTCAAGAGGAAATAGAATTCAACTGGAATACTGAACTTGTCCTAGAGACATTTATGACCATTCAATAGTTGAAGAGTCTATATTCAACATATTGCACTCTTAAAAACTAAGTGGCAGCCGGGCGTGTTGGCGCACGCCTGTAATCCCAGCACTCGGGAGGCTGAAGCAGGAGGATCGGTGTGAGTTCAAGACCAGCCTGGGCTACAATAGTGAGCTCAAGGCCAGCCTGAACTGCATAGTGAGACCCTGTCTCAAAAAGACAAAAAAAAAAAAAAAAAAAAAAAAAAAAAAAAAAAAAAAAAAAAAAAAAAAAAAAAAAAAAAAAACTAAGTGGCATTTCAAAAATATGTAATAAAGAAAATTTGTATGAGCTGATATCATTTAAAAGTTTGTTCAGTAAGAGAATGACTAAATCATAAATTTCTCAAATTGGCATGTATTTTGCTGTATATCCTATCTTGTATACAAATAACCTTTTACAATGTGACATTATAAATCATTAAAAAATTAAATATACAGCTCTAACTTCTACAAGCTCTTGTATATAGTATTTTGATTGTGTGAAATTACAACTACTGGTTCTTGCATTCTCTTTTTCAGTCCTACCTTGATAATATTATTTGCAAATTTTTTTCCTAAGCACCAAGAGTTTTCTTCCTTGCAAAAATACACAACTAGGCAAAAAAACAAGAAATAAAGAATAACACAGAGGCAGATATTACTATGCTTAAAAGGTAAAGGACAAAAATAAACAATAGAAGAGACAAACTGTTTTAATACTCTACTGTGCTTCCCAGGGAATTGTCACCATGGTCTAAGTGTCCTCAGTGGAGAGTTCACACATTGTGTAATTTGGTATTTCCTGAAAGGATGTAGTTGGTTGATGAAAAGGCTACTCTTTGGGGTCAGTAAGATAGGTCAGCAGGCTAAAGCATCTTCTTAGACAAGCTTAGGCAAGTGTAGGTACCGTGGTTCTGTCTCTGGCACCACATGCTGCGTCAGCCCTACCCCACGGCAGACTGAGCAGGCCACAGAGTCCAGATGTAGTGGTGCACTCCTGTAATCCCACAACTGGGGAGGCTGACAGTGGGAGAATCACCATGTGTCCAAGCTGCAGAGTGAGACCCTACGACAACCAAATTACACTTTAAAAAGAGTGTGCTTCAATGAAATAATTATGACATGATTTCTCTTATGAGAGAAACCCAAAGTTATTGAAGAGCAAAATGAAAGATGGATCATAGGAAAGACGGAAATAGGTCTTTCCAAGACCATTGAGGGAGAAATCAGAGATAGAGAGAGGGCTAGAGGAGGAGGGGAAAATAAGACAGAAAAGGAATTAAGGTGGGTTATAAGCCAAGCACGATGGGGCATGCCTGTAATCAGTGCACTTGGGAGGCTGAGGCAAGAGTATCTCTGTGAGTCTGAGACCATTGTGAGTTGCATAGTGAGACATTGTCTTTAAAATGGAAACAGAAACTAAGTCAAAACCCAAACCAAAGATGTGGTGTGTGGCTGTGCCAACTCCACACAGGAAGGTAAACATTATGTCCTGCAAACGTGTACCAATGTAGAGAAGGCGATTGAAGAATTGTCTGGGCATGAGGGGGAAAGGAAATGAGGAAACGAGGAAATGAGGAAAGGAATGCCTATGTGTTCTGTACAGGTGCCAAGTCCCCACAATGAATATGATCATTATGTACCACAAAAATGTACCAATGAAGAACTAAGACTGTGGTCATTACAGAAGTATATGTATAAAAGAGCCTGATAACATGCAATTATTGAAACATGACTGTCCAAGTGTACACATTAGTGCATCTTTACGTGTATGTTTACCCACATAACACAGATGACAGTAAGCAACACTCAGATGTGAGATCCAATAAGATCATTTTTCTAACTTTCAGTAGGATCCATTGGCTGACTCTTAAATTTCTCATAAATATAATAAGATATCGTATGTGATTTTAAGTCTAGGCTATTTATTCCAGTACTAAATCTGTTTTCTTCTCACTCATGCATGTAGCATTAATTCATGCAATTTGGTTGCTTTGTACGTTAAATTTTTTTAATCAAGTATTGAACTCATGAACTTATATACTCTTACACTTCCCAGACAGGTGCTTATGTTGCTGAGCTATCTCGCAGGCTCAGGTTGCTTTATAATATTTATTGCAATAATAGCCATAGTTTATACATATCACATATCATTATTATAGGTTATGTGACTTGTTTTTCTGTTTGTTTTCCTTTTTTCTTTTTTTGTATTTGAGGGAAGTGTCTCCAGGGTGTTCAGGGTCTCACTATTAGATCAGACTCTTAGTGATCCACCTGTTTACAACCTCCCAAGAGCTGGGATTACAGGCACGTGCCACCAGGCCCAGTTACAATTACTGTCTCAGCTTGCTATGATGGGGCGGAGCTGGCATAGCAGATCCAGGGATCAAACGATCAAAGCCCTGGCAACTGTGCTTACTTGCAGATGTTTCGATCCCCTGAGCTATTTGGGCAGCCCAAAGATTTTTTTTTTTCACTAGCTCAGATTGCCAAAGGCAAGTCTGGGGGTTGAACCTTGGCCCACGTGCCTGAGTTTGCCCAAGCAAGAACAATTAACAACTGAGCAAACCCTATAACTTGTAAGTCCTAGACTTCATCAATAAATATTCTTTGAATATGATTTTCATGTTTTCCCTCAATTATATCTATTAACTTCCCTCGATTGGGTATATTGAAAACAATTTCTTTGTCATTGGAGAGCTGCATATTTAGTTAGATACCAAAAGCCACTCAAAGTGGTTAGAATAATTCAAATTTCCATCAGCAATGAATTATTTGCAAATATTATCTTAGACAAGATTTAATGTTTTATTTTATTCTATTTATTATTTTATTTTGATTGAACTTGCAGGTATGTAGCATAATACACTGAAATTTTAATTAGCATTTATTCTGTTATGGTATAACCAACTCTTGTTGTTGAGTGGCAAGTGGACTGAAAGGACAGTTAAAGTAGTTTAACCATTCTTTAAAACTAAGACATATATCTTTTATATATTTATCTGGACATATACTTTAAATTTCATATATTTGCCTACTGAGATCTCCTATTTTTGGTTTGTCTTTTCAATTTTTTAATGGCATCTCTGAATGAACAGAAATTAAAAAGCTGAGTGAAGGCCATTTTATCAAGTCTTTTCTGAAATTTTCATTAGATATAGAAATTTCTGTGCCTGTTCTAAAACTTACTCAGCCTTAAGTCAAATAATAGTTAGTTTTCATTGTTTCATTTGATTTTATTAGCACATGTTTGTATTTCAGGAAGTTTACAGTCCCTTAGCATCAGATGAATGTGTGTAAACACCACAGCCTAATTCCTTCCTGATCTCCTCTTCCTTCTCACCAACTTCCCCGCACTTCCCACCTTCGAGCCCGATTTCTCCACTCTTATTATTGTTGCCTTTCTTATTCTTAGCTCACGTTTGTCACTCATGCAACTTGGTTCTTGTGGGTATTTGGCAGCGGTAGGTGACACATCCTAAGTCTTCTCACACACCCTCCTTCCTCCTCCTCACCCTGCGTCTCCTGGACTTCTTCACATTTACAGAAGATCTGTCTCCTTTTTTTCTTCTAGCTGATCTTTATTTTTCTTCTTATATGTTTGCTTTATTCAAATGAGAAATACCGCCGGGCGTGGTGGCGCACGCCTGTAATCCCAGCACTCGGGAGGCTGAGGCAGGAGGATCGGTGTGAGTTCGAGTCTAGCCTGGGCTACAAAAGTGAGCTCAAGGCCAGCCTGAACGGCACAACAAGACCCTGTCTCAAAAACACACAAAGGAAATGAGAAATGCCATGCAATATTTAAGCTTGTCCAATTTATTTCTGCCCACACTTTTTTCATTCAATATTTTGAAACAAAATATTCTCAAGACATATCAATATTCCTACAAATGTCTCCAATAAAACACTATGAAGTATATAATTTTTAAATATGCACAGCACTCTTAGCAAAATGGCTTTGTAGAATGTCTAGAAACATGCCTATTTATTGTGGGTCTGCTTGTTCTATATTTCTAAATCTCTAAGTTGTCTTAACAATCTTTAAATGTCTACAGATTCTGTTATTCTAAAAAAAAAATCCTATGAGACTTGGTTTACTTTTCATCTTAATGCTTCTTGCCTTATAGAATATTTTGCTTTATGTTTATGTAAGTGCCACAACTTTTTGAAAATAACTTTGTATGGTTCATGTTTTCTCATGATTTTATTGTAAAATGTCTGCAGCTCTTTTGAAATCTATTTTGTTTTTTGTTTTATGATCACAGTTTGGTTCCCTTTAAAGATCTACACTAACAAATTCTGTTTTTAACAAAGTACACTTAGTTAATTTAATTTACTTTAATTACAGTTTAGTGACCTAAAAACCTATTATCTCATTAGGTATTTTCTAATTGTTTCTTCTGTTAGTTTATGAATAATGTGATGTTTTCTACTTTTTAGACATTAATTGTATTGAATAATGTTAAAATGCATTACTCAAATACATTGAGCAATATTAAGATGGAATGAAATATCCCATTTTATTCTTTAGTCTCATTCCCTCTCTCTGCCTTCTGACAGAGACGGGGCGGGCGATACATTTTCTCCCAGTTTTTTTTTTTTTTTACAGCGTGGAGCTTTTATGTAAATCACAGGTCCCTTTACTGCGTTCTTTATCCCACCCAGATGTGCTAACTCTACTGCCAGCCTTCTGGATGAGGCAGGGTAGAACGCCACCCCTTGGACAGCGTGCACACAGGCCAGGGATGTTGAGTTGATGCTTCACTGTTTTTGTACCCCAAAGCCAATGTTCACAGCCATGTGGATCGCTCCTCCCATCTAGCTGTGCTTACTAGGCAGAGGCTCAGGAACTGGCACAAAGTGAAATTGCTTTTACATTTTTTCCATGCTGCACTCTTGTTCCTCCGTCGCACAGCAAAGTGGATTCTGGAATTCTCAGAGAGACCTTGTAGTTCACGTAGCTTCTCAAATTGATGCTAATATAAAGAGGACATTCCTACTGAGCCACATAGCAATTTTAACTGTAAAATCTTGGTGTACGTCTCTGTATCAATGCTTATCTCTGATGGTTACTCTTTGTTGGCACCTTGCTTGGCTTGAGAAATGCTAAAGAGATCGTTGGTCAGGTCCCGTTTGGATATATGCCTGGGTAGGTCATAGTGGTGTGACCTTCCAGTCTCTATCCAATCCCCAGTACCTCTCTCTTTCACGCTCCCTTTGTTTTCTTAGTAAGTTGAGTAGCTGACCTCTGTTCCACCATGATATTTCAGCCTGGAACCAACATGACTGGATAGAAGCCTCTGGAACCTTAACCCCAAAGAAGCCGTTCTGCTAATTTGAGATGTCATGAGTTTGTCCCAGCCACCCAAAGGAAGCTAGTAAATAGTGTTAGGTATGACAAAATATCTTTCATGCAGAAATTTAAATGTATGCCTGTGGCACCTCATGGACAGAAGGAGGTTTAGCTTTATTAGGTCTCATTGTACCTCTGGCTTCTGTCTAGTTCCTCCACTTACGTACCTGTTGATCAGGAAATTGGAACGCTGATCTCATAAGGCCTGCAACCCTCAGTGCACTTACTTATTCCTGCCCTCTAGAGACTGGAATGTTGAAGTTTATGATTCCCAGAATCCATAGACTATCTCACCATGATGATTATTACCAAGAATCAGGCATAAAATTAGAGATTCTAATATGGTTTAGGCGTGCAGTTCATGGAGAGTTAAATGACGGAACACGGGAATGAGAGATTGTGAGGGTACAAAGGGGACCAATGTTGAAGGTCTTTATCATTCACTTTATGCCTCACCAGGCTTCACTGGCGCACACATGGGGTGTTTTCACCCCTTTCCTTGCTAGCACAACACAGCCGTCTCCACGCTGCCCTCTGGCCCTTATTAAAAGCTAGAGTGCCACATGGTCCAGCTACCATTTTCGCCTTAGAGCAATAACGGTTCCTTAAAAAGCTTAACGTTTGTATGCTAAGGTTTATCTCACTTGGCTTAAATAAGATGTGTTAATGAGTTAAGTAAAGTCGTAAAATATATATGCGATGTTATACTGTACACTGGATGCATTTATTAATAAAAAGAAGCAAGACAAATTCCTTACAGGTCTTCTTTGAAGTATATATCCTAAAATAATACTTTTCATCTCCAGAAGCACAAACATAGGTTTTCAGATTGATATTGTTGGAAGGCGTTATGCATATTTTTATAGAAATCAGCAATCAGAGGAGGCTGATTTATTGAGTGGAACAGCCAATTACAGTTCTGGCAACTATTCTTCCAAATAGCTTAAGGAAAGGAACATCTTTAATAATATTTCAAGTTTCATGAGACCTTGTTATGGAATATTCAAGAAGGTATTGTATTAAATATATCACACAGTGCTTGAAAGACATTTGGTTGTCTTGTTTTATTATTGATTGATATCAGTAAGGAAGACACAGTCAACAAATAATTCACTATGTGTACATTTTTCTGAATGGCTTTCTCTACTAGAGCTCAATGCTAGTCTGAGCACTACGCTAATAGAAGGGCATTTGCTGCAAGGAGAAAATCAGTAGTAGTGATGGATTATCTTATTTGAATCACAAGCAATTTTCTCTTCACAATTAAGAGATACTTTGAAAGTAACTTGTAAATTTGAACTAACTAATGTTTCATGAAATATTTTTGTAGCATGTTGAAGTATCCTGAGCAACACATTTATTTCATCAGTGATAAAGTTGCCACCAGATTCAAGGAATTACTTTATAAAACTGATAACCATATTGATTGATAGAAGACATTCACATTTTCTTAATGAAAACAACCATTTTTCACAAAGAAATTCCGTAGTGAACCTATAATGAACACAATCTGTTATGGACAGTAGGTATTATTATTATTATTATTATTATTATTATTATTTTATTTTATTTTATTTATTTTTTTTTTTGTGGGACCGGTGTTCAAACTCACAACCTTGCACCTGCCAGACAGGCACTTGTGCCATGGAGCTATCTCCGCAGCCCCCAGCAGGTATTATAATATGAAAAAATCCAGTGAAATTCAAAGGTTCAAAGTTTTGTTGGCTAAGCAGTTCAGTGCCTAACAGCTACATATAATTGTAATACACCAAATTCCTTTTGCTGGTACCAAGGGTTGAACACAGGACTTATTTTTTTTCTTTTCATATTTAAATATTTAACATATATGATTTAATGTTTACATTTATAGAGATTTATTTATAGATTCATATATGTATATGATGAATTAATTACTGTCAGGTCAATAATCTCATGATCTTGATAGCTACAACATATAATTATAAATATAAGTAATTGCTAGCTATGGCAGAACCTTAATGTTGCCATTTTCCAAATCTTTAGATAGAGTACATGAAGCAGGTTCAATACATATGCATTTCCAGCCTTGGGGCGAACCCTAAATACTTTACTTATGATATGCACCTGCTTCAGCCCATTAGTAAGGATCCAGGAAGACAGAACATTTATACAAGTTCTATGAAAAAAAATTCACTACAGATAAAAATCAAAGCGTAATAGTAACTTAGGATTCATGGTGAGACTTTTCCCCAAGGGATCTGCTAATGGTGGATACAGACTTAGTTAAATATGCTCCCTATGGTCTCCTTCAGGTGCTTTAGACCACCAAGTCATCTTGCTGGCCCCTCTCTGTTCAGACTTCTAAGAGATGTTTGGCTTGGAGGTTTAGAATTCTATCTGTCAGCTGGTTCGGAGTTGGAGTGTTATATGACCTTTTGCTCTAGATGGAATTGAGCAACATAAGCTGTTGCAGATAGTTATTTCCTATCTCAATATATTGCATTCATATTCCACTCTAAGGTTATGGTCTGGAACTTCAATCAAATATGGAGGCTAAGAGGATTAGCAAGTAAATGTGAAAAAAAAAATCTGATAAGAGAGATGTAAACAGTTTTTGAGGTCTTTGTAAACCAGCATCCAAAATACTGATAATAATTTCTACTTGTTAGTGCGAGTACCAACTAAACAACTGTATGCTCGGTGCACACATTACTTATTAATTGTTGTGGCAAGAGACCTGATACAACAACTTAAAAGCAATACTCTATTTGCTTGACAGTTCAGAGAGGTCACTCTGAAGTCACCTGGCTCACAGCCCTACATGGCAGAAGGACTAGGACTAAAGGAAGAAAAGCAGCTCACACTATGGCAGCCACGAAGCAGACAGAGCCAGGGTGACAGATGTCCCCTCCAAAGGCATGGCTTCAGTGACACAACTTCTCCAACAGGGCTCCACTCCCGCATAGCACATTTAATTGGCGGCTCATCAATGAATTAGTTCTCTGATTAGTGTAGTATCCTGGTGATTCAATTATCTTTCAAGAACCTCACTTTTGGGGCCAGGGAGATAGCTCCGTGGCACAAGTATCTGCCTCGAAAGTGCAAGGTTATGCGTTCAAATCCAGGTCCCGGCAATAGATAGATAGATAAATAAATAAATAAATAAATAAATGGATAAATAAAATAAATAAAAAACTCACTTTTGATTGCATGAAGTTGCTGAGGAAAACCAAAGACCTAAGCAATGATGCTCCTCTCACATTTGGCCCAAGGCTTACATGCATCTCCTTATGGAAAATTTGTCTGGGACATCATCAGGCATCGCCGAAGTTTTACCAGTTGAAATGTTTTTCAAAAGTGCAAGTCCTCAACTCTTCTCTAAAACTCAAGACAGGGCCAGGGAGATAGCTCTGTAGAATAAGCGCTCGCCTGGCAAAAGCAAGGTCCTGAGTTCAATCCCAGGTACCTCAGAACAATAATTAATTAATTAGAAACTCAAGACACATTGCTAGCTCTGAACTCATTATTATTATTATTATTATTATTATTATTATTATTATTATTATTATTTTGTCTTCTCGAGACAGAGTTTCATTATGCAGTTCAGGCTGGCCTTCAGCACACTTTTGTAGCCCAGGCTGGTCTCAAACTCACACTGATCCTCCTGCCTCACCCTCCCTAGTGCTGGGATTACAGGCATGTGCCACCACGCCAGATTGAACCCTTATTATTTTTTTTAAGAATCTTTTATTTTATTTTTTTCTTGTTTCAGAACTTTTGTTTGTTTATTTGTTTGTATGGCCGGCTCAGCCTGCCCTCAGGGCTGGGCTGGCGTAGCATGTAGTGCTGGGGATCGAACCACTGTCCCTGCAGCCGCCCAAGCTTTCCCAAGCAGGCACTTTAGATCACTGAACCATCCTGCCAGGCCCTTAAACCCTTATTATTTTTAAATGTTCGATTTTTAAAGTAAATCAGTATGGCAGCGGCTGGGGTTTGATCCCAGGCATGCAGGACTAGCCCCGCCCCTAGGGCACATTTAGAAGGCGATTGAGACTGGGCGTGTTGGCGCGCGCCTGAAGTCCCAGCTCTTGGGAGCTGAAGACAGGAGCACGATCTGTAGACAGACCCTGTAGACCGTGAATCACATACATTTAAAAAATAGATCAGCACAGTAAGATATTTCCATTAGAGCAGAGAAGGAATTTTTTTGTTTTTTTCTTTTGGCTGGCTCAAACAGTTTGAAGAGAATGGCAGGTCTGGAATAGCAGATAGAGCTGGGGATTGAACCACAGCCCTGTGGGACTAACTGGGTTTACCTATGCAGGTGCTTAAGCAACTGTGCTAACCCGCAAGACCCCTGCATTCCAAAAGAGAAGAATAGGAGGATAGAAATGAAGCGTGTCAAAAGCAACCGTGCAAATCAGCAAGAGGAACGTTAAATCCTGCATCTCCAGGTACAGCGCCGAGGCTGTGCTGGGATGCAGCGCCCAAAGATCCAGGCCACCACTGTCCTACGCCTTCTCAGAGTAATCCATGTCGGACATCGCTTAGAATGCCTGGCGTACTGCCCACAGCCCTCCTAAACCACTTTGCCATGTGCTTGCCTTTGCCACTTTCTAGACACCTCCACAACGCCTCCATCTCCACTCTGCTCAGGGGCCTATTGCCTGCAGCTTGAAACTTAACTCTGAAATCAAGATGGAGGCACCACAGCTCAGGCTCTGTGCCCATAAAACCAGCACTTCATAGATGACACCTTATTATTCCGCCAGCCCCAATAGCAGAAGCCATGGCCCCTTGTACCATGGTTGTAGTAGTCACTGAGACCCTGGATGGCTTAATCCTGTAATACAATTCCATAGACAGCCTGGACCTAGCAGGAGACCCTGTGGCTCTTTCATTGCTTGAAAGCAAAGTCTATCAACAGCTGTCACCTTTTTATACAATTAAACTTATGAAGGGCAGGGATGGCCATTTGTAGGTACTGCTTAGGTTGTCCTCTTTTCTAATACTCTAATCTTTAAAGTAATAAAATTTTGAAATAATCTTTTAAGTGATTGTGAGTTCTAACTTTACAGCACTACTTATTTTTCTTTTCCTTCTTGGCATTAGCGTTTGAACTCAAGGCCTTTGACTGCACTGCTTTCTAGTCGTTTTTTTTTTTTTTTTTCCTAGTCATTTTATTTTTACTCTTAAACAGGTTCTTGATAAGTCACTGAAGGGCCCAGACTTGGCTTAAACTTATTCTTCCCCCTGCTCCAGCCGCCAAGAGTTCTGGAGTTACAGAAAAATGCTGCAATCTATAGCTGAAACCACTTACTTTAAAAGCAAGAGAAAAACACATATTAAAATAATTTATACCAATAAATATTGCAAATTGCAGTTCAATGGCATGTATAAGAAGTGACTTAGACCACCCGTGCTGTAGAGATTTTGTAGTCTCATGAAAATGAGATACAGTGACCTTTGAACAAAACATAAGACAGGAGAAAGCTGTAGTGCTTACAAAAGGAAAATGCAGATCGACAGAGAAAAAGTTAGTAAGCATGACAGACTAATCACTATTAAAACTGGAAAATTGCACAGCAAGTTTACAGCATGGAATTTCATACAAAAAGTATTTTATTTTGTCCAGTCTTTAATGAATATGCTTATTTAATGTTATCTAAAATAATAATAATGATTTAACATCTTTTACAATGCAGCATGTTCTTTAAAAGCTATATATATATATATATATATATATATATATATATATATATTTTTTTTTTTTTTTTTTTTTTTTTTTTTGGTGGGACTGGGGTTCAAACTCACGACCTTGCACTTGCCAGGCAGGCACTTGTGCCACGGAGCTATCTCCCCAGCCCCTTAAAAGCTATATTTTAACAACAGCCTACATTACTCTGTGGCAGGCGCTTACTCTAGTGTTTTACATACATTATTTCCTTGTTTGAGCTGCCTACAATTTTATTATGTATAATCTTCAAATAAGAAATCTTACTGACAGAGGTAATCTGACTTGTCTCAACTACCAACTAGCAAAACCAGCTTCTCTGCTTACAGAGACTACATCATACTAATGCAAAAATTCATATTTGATACAAACGGCTCATAACAAAAAACACTACAGATACTCTGAAGTTCAGAATAATTTTTTAATTGACTTTAACCATTTCACATTCAATGTGATAAAACCAGAATAACATTCAAGTCTATATTAGAAACCTGCATTTGTCACATGTAAGCTGTGTGGAATGAAAGTTCAGAAAGTCTTTGTCTCCATTTCTTAGTGTGTACTTATATAATACTATATATATACTTTCCTGTTTCTGAAACCTAAAGAAAAAATATTTAAGGTATGTAGCATGCTAATTAAAGTAACCAAATCTAGCATAAAATAAGAACCTTAAATAAATATAATTAGCAGTTTTCATTAGAAGGAAAAAGAAAATAGCAGAATGATAAAATAAATAACATTAGTAAGATATTGTTCTCTAGTTTTCATTATCTTTTATAATTTTATTGCTTTTAATAAGAAATAACAATGAGATAGTTTCAAAACACGTTAGTAGGACAGCCACAATAATTAATACAGGCATATTGTTGTCTTCGTAGTAGTTGTTCAGAGTACAAGATGCACACATGATAACTTTTCTAAACAATATTGGTACAGATATCTCTGCTCATTGAGTTAAGAGAAAGTAGTTGTATGCAAGATATTCTTAATACTTAGCTATTGTATTACCTTCTAAGCACTGTTTAAGCATATGACATTCACTAATTTATTTAAAATTTGAAATACTGAAACATTTGGTCATAACACTATTATGACATACAGAATGGAAAAAGAAACAGAAAGAACATAACATTTTCCTATGTTCAAACTGTTCCTCAGTTCCAGAAATATAAATTACATACATATTGCTTTTATCAAATACACATATATTGCCATAGATCAATACCTCTTAGCCAGATGAGGTGCATTGCCTAATCAGAGTAAGACATGAAGGTTATTTCAAAATTATATTCATTTCTTCCTGCTCATGTTTCCTTGGCTTTTGTAAATGAGAGTATGCGTATGTATTATGAGAGTATGTTAAAGTTAGTCACACACAATATTAAATGGCATTAGGTTTTCAGAAATATTGGATTTTTACCTCTGTCTTCGAGATAGGAAGATAAATGTGAAAAGGCTTCTGAAGTCACATTTCTGTTACTTTTTCTTCAGATTTAGATTGATTTTCTTGATTAGATTATTTCTGTCTTATAACTGCTCATGTAAAATTGAGAGAAATTTACTGCATCACCACAGAACCTAAGAATGATACCATATATAAGTTTATGTGTGTGTATATGTGATCTGTATGTGTATATATATGTACATTATTATGTTGATCTAAATATCTATGTCATGTAGATACATACATGAACATATACACAATAGTAAATGCATGTAAATGCATGCATACAAGTATTATAAATTGTGTATGAATGCACACATTAGAGCTTATATGTCTATTGTGTGTGCATATGTATGTCTTATGTACATATGATTTACTTTAGAGTAGCAGAAAATAGGAAAGGTACACTATTCTCATATCAGAAAAAGTTCTCTGCAATTTTTAATGTCTTGAGAAGTTATGTATGTTACAATTAAGAAATCGAAGCTGGGCGTGGTGGCTCACGCCTGTAATCCCAGCACTTGGGAGGCTGAGGCAGGAGGATTGTTGTGAGTTTGAGACCAGCCTGGGCTACAAAAGTGAGCTCAAAGCCAGCCTCAACTGCACAGTGAGACCCTGTCTCAAAAAAAAAAAAAAAAAAAAAAAAAAAGAAATCCATTCTCCTATCGTTAATTGAAATATATTCTTTACTCAGATATTATTGGGTTCATCGAAAGTTGCTATCTAGTTTGCCCTAATTACTTTTCAGTGTCCCAGGGTCTCAGTGTGGCTTTGTGTTTCATGCAGCCACAATATTCTTTAGGTTCTAATGTGTGACAGTGTTCCAGATATTTATGTTGTTTTATCATCTCTATAGTTTCAAGGAGAACCTCAGTTGTTTTGTAAATGTCCCTCTATAGAAATTCTCGAGCCGGGCGTGGTGGCGCACGCCTGTAATCCCAGCACTCGGGAGGCTGAGGCATGCGGATCGGTGCAAGTTCGAGACCAACCTGGGCTACAAAAGTGAGCTCAAGGTCAGCCTGAACTGTATAGCGAGACCCTGTCTGAAAAAGAAAAGAAGAAATTCTCTTACACTTTTCTATATTACATTGAATTAATATTTCAAAGATGACAGATGTATCATGCCATTCTTTTAGTATCACGAAGAAAAATGACCAGTCACTGTCGATTCTAGCCCAGATTTCCCAGCATACATTGTTTTTCTTCTCTCCAGTCCCTCGATCCTTCCTGTCCATTCATTTTTGTCTGTGTCCTTTTGACATATGTGTGCACATGTGTGTGTGTGTATGTGTTTGTGTAATATTTCATTTTTTTCTAGATCCGCAAGGTATTTCCAGGTCACTTACGCATTTCTTGTCTTGGTTTTACAATCAGGTCTCTCAACAAAATATTGGTTTTGTTTGATGAAAAAGTAGTATTGTAAGTGGATTTGGACAGTAGGTACCCTCATGATCACAGGGTTATGGGTAGAAACATATGTATCTGTTTTGATCTATGAGTAAATAAACTACATATCCATTTGCAAATCTTCTTATATTTGTGTCTGTCCATAGAGTGTGCGAAACACAAGATTATATTTGAAATATGAATACTTTCTTAGCAAACTGAAAGAGCACTGTCATTGTATTTTTAGTTTGTACTTCTACTTTGTTTTGCTATAATAGTTAATATAAATAGGTGTTGGATTCTTTCAAATTCAGTCAGTTCTGTAGAAGTGAATAAAGCCCACTTAATCGTACGATATTCATCTTTAAAATGTTGATACTAGGTTTTGCTATCCGCTGGCAGATGATTTCTGATAATTCAACTAATTCTTTAAATTTCTACCTAGGCAGTATTGTAAAGCATCTTCTATATTCGATAAATTATGCATTCATTTCTCGTTGCTAAATATTTTATCGTTTTTTCTTGAAATTGCCCCACTGAGCCATAGTTTCTGAGAACGAGGTCGTCGAATTTCCAGTCATGAATCACACAGTCATCTTTCTTTCACTGACAGTCATCTAGTGTGATTTGAGAATATACGTTAATGATTTCTGTTCTCTTAAATTAATTCAGCTGTGTCTCAAGGCTCAAAACGTGATCTAGCACAAGCGATACTCCAAGCGAGCTTGGCAGGAAGCTGCTTACCTGTGGTTGGGTGAAGATTTCTCAAGATATCAGTTAGATCACTTTGAGTCATGATTCTGCTGATGCTGCCTGTAACCGTACTGATTTTCAGCATGGTTGATTTATTAAATAAGGACAAAGTGAAATTCAAGTTTTGATTAATAACAGTACATATGTATATTTCTTCTTTAATTCTGTTATGGTTTGGTCAGTTTGACGCCACGTTATTGAATGCATACAAGTTTAAATTTTTATGTTTTTTTAGGAAATTGACCTTTTTGCATTCTAAAAAGCTTTTGGTTCATCCGACTATAGACTTTCTGAGATCTGCTAATTTTAAAGTAATACAACAAACTTATTTTTTTTCTTTTAATTTCAGCATAGGTTATATTTCTCAATTCATTATCTTTAATCATTCTGAGTTCTCTTATTCATTGTTTAAGAACATCCGCACTGCAGGGACTGGGGTTCAATCTCCAGTATCACATGTTACAGCATCCTCACCTCCAGGTATGCTGAACTGGCCACCAAGACCAGGTGTGGCGGCACATGGCTGTAATCCCAGCCCTGGGGAGGCTGAAAGCAGAATGATCGCTGCGAGTCCAAGCTGCACAGTGAGGCCCTGTACCAAATACTTAAATTCAAACAAAGGAGAAAAAAAACGCTTTTTAAAAATCTATAGTTCTTTTCATTTTTACCTTCTTAATTTTATTTTATTTTAAAGAATAAAAAAGAAGCAAAAACTTATAGTGAAAACAATGAGAAAAACAGCGTGGCGTACAGGGATGCACGTGGTAGACATTATCAAAATTAGAATAGAGGGCTAGAGAAATGGCTCAGTGGCATAAGTGCCGCCTGACAAAGTAAGGTCCTCAGTTCAATCTCTGGTAAAAAAAGGAAAAAAGAAAAAGAAAGAAAGAAAGAAAGAAAGAAAGAAAGAAAGAAAGAAAGAGAGAAAGAAAGAAGGAAGAAAGAAAGAAAGAAAGGAAGGAAGAAGAAAATTAATCAAGATTGTTATATTACTTATTCTTATCATTGAATCTATTGCTTAGATTAACAGGCATAAATTTGCAAAATTTGACAAATAATTGAACAGTAATGTTTGCTTTCATTAAACATTTGGAAAAGATAAATAAATAAACCTTAGTAATTTTATTTCTGACCTTTTAGTAATTGATAAGACACAAGAAATGTCACACATTCAGAAGAACAGGAAGGCAGGCACTCAACCATGGTTTTTCTTTTGCACGTTACTGTCTTTATTAGCGAATAGCAATAGTCAAGGTGCAAACTTTAAACATCAACAGCTATTTGCAAACAATGATGGAAATCAATAAAACCATCATCTCCGCTATCCTGTGGATATATTTGCAGGACTTTTTACCTTCTTTTTTTCTCTACTGTTTTGTTTTTAACAACTTTTGCCCATTTCTATCTGTTAACGTCAATAACTAACTTGAAGATGACATCACGCAATAAAACAAACCATTGTTGAATCCCTGTTACTTTGATTAGTAAAGTCTTGTGTCATTTCTAATGCTTTTTTCCTATTATTTTGTATTATTTAAAAAAATACAAAATCAAATGTGAATGAACTCAGACCTGTAGTCTCATTCTTAGCTGTAGAATATGTATAGATGATCTGCGTGTCAATTTCTGCTAAGTTATCACCAGCCTCTAGGAGCTACCTTAGCCTCATGAAAACCGTAAACTAACATAGGGAGAAATAAGATAAACTCCCTGGTAGAAACAGTGTTGGTGTTCTTCAGGGGTGGAGGGTCTTTTCTCACTGTACCATGCACCATGCTTTAAAGGTACGGTCACCAGCCTGTTGCCTTCTGAGAATGAGAGAACTTTGAAAGGTGGTGGTGCCTAAGATCTGAAGGGAGGCCGTCGTTCTTTCCTTGAAGACAAGACGTGCATCTCAGCCCCTGTTCTCTCTGTGCAATTCCTGCCTCCCCTGCGGTGAGGGACTCCTAGCCCACGATGCTGGACCCCAAAACCACAGAGCCAGGTGACCATGCGCTGCTAGCTATGAAACTGTGTGTGAACATAAATGCTCCTCCCCGGAAGTCATGGACTAGGGCGCGTGTTACAGAGATAGAAAGCTAATTTAGCAGAAATATCACAGTATTCATTCTTTTATTTTAAGTTTTTTTTTTAATATTAATAAGAAGGAAATAGCAATGAGACAGTTTGCCAACAGCTTAGTGGGACAGATACAATAATGAATATATTGCTTATTGTTGTCTTCATAGCAGATGTTCAGAGTACAAGAAGAAACGTCATTTATTTTATTTTATTTTATTTTATTTTTTTGTCTTTTTTAGAGAGAGGCTCTCGCTATGTGGTTGAGGCTGGCCTTGAGCTCACTTTTGTAGCCCAGGCTGGTCTTGAACTCGTACCAATCCTCCTGCCTCAGCCTCCTGAGTGCTAGGATTACAGGCGTGAGCCACCACGCCTGGCAGAAACGTCATCTTAAAGAGTTCATGTGCTTGGCTTGAATTATCTAAAACTATATATATATATATATACATATATATATATATATATATATCTGTACTATATAAACTAGTCTGAAGTTTCCATGTATGATATTATGAAAACTCCAAGCTGACTTTTGAAATTAAATTAGATTTAAGTGAAAAAGTTTTCCTTTTGCTCTTTTTTTTCCCCATAAAACAAAAGTGAAAGAAAGTCTCATTACTTCCATTGCTTGTATTTTTCTCATCTTTGGGTGTCTACTAGATAAAGATCTGGGGTACTGTCTGCCCACCCAATTTCCTGTTACACTCATTCCATTTTGCAGAAAGTGCTTTATTTATTTCCCAGAACTGAAGGGCTGGCAAGATAGCTCAGTGGACAAAGCGTCTGCTTTGGCAAGCACAGGTACCAGGGACTGGGGTTCAATCCCAAGGTCTGTGTGCTGCTCCTGCCCCCACCTCCAGGGTGCGCTGTGCTGGCCACAGAGTCCGGGTATAGCAACGCCTGCCTGTGATCCCAGCAACAGGGAGGCAACAGGGTCCAGCTGTAGTGGTGCATGTCTGTCATTCCAGTGCTAGGGAGGCCCAAAACAGGAGGATCACCGCGAGTCTGATCTGCATAGTGAGACCCTGTGCCAAATAGATAAACAAAGGTAATAAAAAGAGTTGCGTATTTCCTAGCACTCACTGCCAAGTGCAGTGCAGCGGGCAGTGGTTAATCTTCAAATTAAATATTTAGTCAATTTGCAAAAGACAGAACACTGTAAGCATTTCCACACACAAAAGGAAGGAAGGAAAGCAAGAAAAATGCTAGCAAAGAAAGAGGGAGAGAGGGAGAGAGGGTGGAATGGAGGGAAACAGAGAAGAGAAGAGCAGAGGGAAAAGAGACCAATGTGTGCAGGAAGCACTGTGGCCCATCCCATCCAGTCAGAAAGAGAGAAACTTACGCCGTCACAAGTGCTGCAAAGGAAATTCTCAACCATGAGCCTATTAGGCTAAATATCCCCTTTATTCCATTCAAATTAAAAAAAAATTCTACAAAACCACTATACTGACAAACACTTAAGAGAAATTTCAATCTGTCCTTAAAATCTGCTCCAGTTAACTAATAAAGGATTTATCACAAGCTAAAATTATGCTTTGCTCTAGTCTGCTTAATTTTTATTTGAGAGAGTAATCGTACTTTCTGCCTTCCTCAGGAAAGCCTAACCCGCGTCCTTTGTTAGATGTGTTACCTTTTTGACAATCATTAAAAGTAGGCACCAAAAAAAAAAAAAAGAAATGAGGGCATGAACATCTATTTGTGCCAATCTGATAGATAATTGGAAAATATTTCGCAAGTTCCTTTTAAGAGTTTGAAATATCTCTTCTGGATGAGTTCCAATAGTTTTCTTTTGTTGCAGTTGTTGTTATTTGTATTGGATAAATAGATTCTAAAAACATTTTAGTTTTGAAATGTGGAAGTAATATTCATGCTGCTGAGACCCAGATAGCATTCAATTAAAACTGTACATATGTTTTTAAAAGCATAGATTATTTGAGATCTTTTTAATGAAATATTTGATTAGTTTTCTGCTGGAAAACTTACTATGTGAATTTACAACAGAGTATCCTTGTCTAGGATTTACATGATTAAATAGAAATTTGTCCAAGAGAGATGTCTATTTACATTCATAATCAAAAGATTACAGTAATGCAACAGTATTCGTAGTAATAACCAAACAAATCTAGGCAATTAAAGGCTTTCAGTGCATAGATTGTAGTTTCTCACTTTTTTTTTAATGGGAAGAGGTTTTGTAGAATCCCATTTAGCAACTGAAACAACCCTTCACTGGCCTTAGAAATGCATATAAATTAATTAAATAAATGTAGCTTACTTCCAGTAACTCAGGTGGTGTTTTGCTACTTCTGCAGTGACGAGAATAACTCATTGTCTAGTTGGAAACTATCACTATCAGGTTGTTCCGGGGAGGAGAGTGCGGAGTCGCTCCAAAGCCACCCTTATCCTGCGTACTGGTTGGCATTGCCTGAGCTGCCTGCTCACGCGGCGTCTCTCCGTGTGTTGACGTCTGAGGTCTGACACGGGGCTAGGCAGCTGAGGAGTGTTGACCTTCTTCTCCCGTTCCTTCTCTCAACAAACCTGCGATCTGTCTGTAAACTCTCGTAGCTGTGCTGGACCTTCTGCTTCCACTGACCTTTACACATTATATAGTTTGCTTTTTCTTTTCCTTATCACCTTTTTTTTTGTTTGTTTTTTTTAACTTTGGCCAGTTCAGCCTGACCTGGGGGTAGGGCTGGCCAAGCATGTGGTGCCAGGGATCGAACCGCACTCCCGGCGATCGCCAGGAGCTTGCCTAAGCAGGTGCTTTAGACTGCTGAGCTATCTCACTGGCCTTGGCTTTGTTACTTTGAGGACACAGTTAAACCCGTCTAGGCTATGGAGTAAATTGCTGACACTATGACATTCTCCTGTAATAAGATCTTCTAGTCCCTCTGTGCAGGCGGTAGCAAACTTGGGTCTCTTTTATGTCACTCCAGGTGTGAAGCAAAATAAAACTCACACTCTCCTTAGTGGCTTCTTTCTCACTCTTCTGATATATGTCCAATGTACCTTTTGCCCCTCTTCTAGTTGCTAGCTTCTGTTCACTGTCTTGTCAGAACTCCAGGCAGGGGAAATGGTGTGTCATATGCTATCTGCCTCATGTAATAACGTGATATATCTAATGAAATGGATCTAGTTTCAGGTAGCAAGATGGAAGGTTTAGGAGCATTGCTAAGTAAATGTATTTCTTCTTTTCCTAAAGAATATAACATAGTGATCAAAAAAAAAAAATTAGAAATGGTATAAGACTGCACTAAACAAAGTCATAGAAATTCAACAGCGGTTGTTATATTACATGATGCTGTCTTTAAATTAGTTAAGATTACTTACACTAAACTTGTAAATTTTGTTTAAAGAAAAAACGAAACAATAACAAAGAATTTATAAGAAATTATAAAGATGAAACAAGTCAGAATAAAAAGTAAAACAAAAGGCATTCACTACTCCTTCCAAAAGACCAGCAGCAGTTGACAGTTATGCAAATTGTTCTCCATGAATACCTAAATCTATCTTTTCCCCCTTCTTCCATTTGTCCTTCTCCTCATCCTAGGTCTGCCTTCCTGTTAAACAAATTCTTTCCCTTTCACATCTTCTATTGTCTCTTTTACATTTTAATTACTCTTGGTAAGTGAAATAAATCAGACCCACATGGGCAAACATTGCATTATCTCACTAGTGTGAGAACCTGGAAGAGTAATTAAAGTTTGCTTGTTTTCGGTTATTGCTTTTTCTGCACTTAGGTGTTGCTTAGTAAACAGAAGCTGCACACTGGTGCCGATGTCCTCAACACCTCAGCTGGACGTCAGAACTCCCCCGCCTTCTTAGGTCCATTTTTCTCACCAAGACTTTTGGCTAAGAGAGACAGAGCCTGAGACAGAGACACACAGATTCTCTCTCTCTCTCTACCTCTCTCTCTCTCTCTCTCACACACACACATACACACACACACACACACACACACACACACACACACACACACACACACACACACATGCAATTCTCGGTTGACCAGTGAAGTATATTTTGATTGAAACATGCAAAAGAGACAAGCCCAGTCACCAGATTTAGTCAGTGCTATTCTTATTTCATTTGAATCAGACCACAGGTGTGAAAGATCAGGAATAAGGAGCCATAATTCGCAAGTATTTGGTGCCCTGGTGGACCAGGGATGCCATAACGGAATGACGCAGACTCCTCGATTTCCAGGCCCTCTCCTTCTGCTGTCTTGTTCGCTTAGCCATCCCTCACCACATGTGCTCCTGCGGCCCCTTCCCCTCCGATAGAGGCACTGGTCTTATTCATGGTGGGCAGCTCTTACGGGCTCACTTGACCTTGCTATGCCTTGAAAGGCCATTAGCTCGGAGGATAGTTCCTCGAATGCAATGGCTTTGATGCACAAAATGTGGAGGACACAACCTACAAATACGAGACGGAAGGAATCTATCCATATCTCGCCAGCTCCTTCACCCTTAGCCCTGTCCTCCTTCATATTTGCACGCCGACACCTCCTTCCCTTCTCTTCAGCTCTGTCACAAATCACTCTGATTTAAGTTTGCCCTAATGAAAGAACTCTATTTTTATTTTATTTTTTGGTACCAGGGATTGAACTCAGGGCCCTGTGCTTGCCGTGCACTCTGTTATACAGCTGAGCTATCTCCCAGGCCCAGAACTCAGTCCTAAAAAGTCAAATAAGCCATTTACATAATGATATGCTTTCATCTGTCCTTCCTCTTCGTTATAATAAGTAATAGTTGTAATGCTTAATAGATGTCTTCTTATAGGAATTCTTGTACATAGACACTGTGTTTTGTTTTGATTGTTGCTGTTATTGTTTGGTGTCAGGAGTGGGACTCAAGATCTCACACGTACCAGGCAGGCTCTGGTGCTTCTAAGCTCCATCACTGGCGCTTGAACTGTGTAACAGCTAGCAATGTATAAACACATTATCATTCTAGTATCATGTATTTTGCTTATTTCTGACCCTCTTGTAGGAAAAAAAAAATACTTGTAATTTAAAGAATATCCTTCATTCTGTGTATGTCTCTGATCCTTGCTTGGAATGTCAGTAAGAATTGCACTCGTCTTTGCATGGCACTGGAGCTGAGAGAAGCAGTGTGCTGGCTTATTTAGATGACGTATTGTCGTATCCGTATCCACACAGGTTCAGCCACACATTCTGAGAAGTAAACATTTAGTGCAAAGACCACTTAAATTAGGACAGTAAACTAAATTTGGTTCCAATAAAGAAGATCATATTAAAACAATACACTGTCAGGTAAACCTGTTTTAGCAAATCCTAACATATCATGTGAGCTTCCCAAGCTGTTCATAATTTTATATTCCAGGGATAGGTTGGAGTTAATCCACTGCTCACATTAAGCAGCAATAAATGAAAGAAATAAAATAAACAGTACTGAGATTTAATTGCATTTTCCTGGAAGCAAATGAAGATCTCATGTGCTATTGACTTTATTTTTTTGTATTTTTGTCATTTTGAGACAGGGTCTTGCTATGCAACTCAGGCTGGCCATGAGCTGACTTTTACAGCCGAGGCTAGTCTTGAACTCACAGCGATATTCCTGCTTCAGCCTCCCAAGTGCTGGGCTTATAGGCGTGCACCACCACAACCGGCTTATATGCATTTGACTTTAAATGATTTTTTTTTCTAGGAAAAAAATGAAAACAGAAAAGGCAGAAGCATACAAGTTGTCTCCTGTCCCCTGCAGGCTGACCCTCAGAGAAATCCTGGTGTATGAATGTTTCCTGAAGCTTGGTCTTAGAGGTGGATTCTAGAAAGACACCCACAATCGTTGCTGACTGGCCATAGCCTGCTTGCATCCCGCCTGAATCTCCACAGTGGAAGCAAACCTTCCAAACTCCAGCCGTTGGGGTTGGCTAAGTTGCTAGAGGAGCTTAGCTCATTTCTATTAAGGAAAACTGACGTTTATGTAAGTTAGAAGGAAGAGTACAGACAAACCTGGGGATGAGTCTGAGAATTGATACCTGGATAAGTCAACATCCAAGAACAGTGTTGATGCTGCTTACTGTACATGAAAAACTGCAAAGATTTTTATCTTGGTAAGTGACAGACAACACCAGGTAAGACTACATGGGCCAGCTTTTCTGGTTAGTTGAAGTTTATATTTGGTGGTACTTATTTGACTTAATGACACTTTAATGCTTTATTCATTGTTCTACTGAAACTTCTAAATAGCTGCCAGTGACTGTCTGTTTTGAAGCAAGGCTTTCTTTTTGCAGTTGCAAAAGGCTAAAACCTGAAGAGGTTGAGGAATTTTTGTTGTTGTTTCTTTCGTGGCTGGCTCAGCCTGCCCTGGGAGCAGGGCTGACAGGGCATGTGGTGCAGGGGATGGAGCCAGGGTCGCTGCACTTTTCCTAGGCTTGCCTAAGCGGGCATTTTAGACTGCTCAGCTATCTCATGGACCCCAGGTTCAGAAACTTTTGTCTTTGTCGTGCCAACATCTGCACCTCCAATTCACTTAGCTACATTTTCCAATAATGAATTTCTAAAAACTCATCATTTAATTTAATAGTAGTAACCATCACAAAACATACTGTCTTCTGTAATTTATTTATTTATTTTCTTTATTTTTATTTATTTATTTATTTATTTATTTATTTATTTTTGTCTTTTTGAGACAGGGTTTCGCTATGCAGTTGAGGCTGGCCTTGAGCTCACTTTTGTAGCCCAGGCTGGTCTCGAACTCGCACCAATCCTCCTACCTCAGCCTCCCGAGTGCTGGGATTACAGGCGTGAGCCACCACACCCGGCTTGTCTTCTGTAATTTAAATCATTCAGAACTTAGGATAGCAGGGCTGGGAGATAGCTCAGTGGTCTAAGTACCTGCCTGGCAAGTGCAGTGTCCTGAGTTTGATCCCCAGTACTGCATACTGTGTCAGCGTCACAACCTCAGGTGTGTCTTGATGGCCCTTAACCAGGCATGGTAGCACACACCTGCGAGCTCAGAACTGGGGAGGTGGAGGCAGGAGGACTACTGGGAGTCTGAACTGTGTAGTAAGACCCTGTCTGTACCAAAAGAACCCTAGCAATAATAACAACAAAACCCCCCACAATATAGCAGATGCTAAAATTTAGTGTTATTTAAACATTCAATATGCACAGCTATATTTTCATAGACAACTGGACACAAAGAAAGAACATAAAATAATATCATTTATACTTGATCATAGCATTTATAGATGTCTGGGCTATTTTCTTCAAGCAAAAACATTTTTTTAAAGAATGTCTATCCCATAATTTTTACTTTTGAAACACTTCTTGGGTTGGTCAGTGTATCATTGTAATCACATCTGAAAAAAAGAAAAAAATTAACTTATTCTTCATTAAAATTCTATTCCTGACCTAATTCCATATTTCAAATTATGCCTTCCATTTTCTCCAGCATTGCCTTCCTGAACTTAACGGCACTTTTAGATGTGATGTTTCTTTTGAGCTGGGAAGATTTGCCGATCTTCCCTCTAGCTGTCTCCCTAAGTAGGTCAGGATAACACCATATGGAAATGAGGAATTTTTGAAAAGGCACAGATTTTGTTTTGAGCTGTATGCTTTCCTAAATCTTAGCTCAAAAAATATTACGTAATTATTTCTAAACCACCAAGTTTTATAATCAAACACCAATTCTTTCCAGAATTCCCAGATAATAAAGAAGAAAATGAAAAATTAGGAAATAAGCTTAATGTTACTGAAAACTACTTTATAAAAATATTACATTACTAGTATTTCGTATTTAATTATAACATAAAGATGTAATTATTAAGGAAAAAAAAAAAAAACTTTCACATTTCTCTATTCAGCTACTGTGATTTGTTTTTATTCTGCCTGACTAAATCTTACCACATTTCTTTTATGTTGAAGTATTTTTTTTTTTTTTTGTCTTTTTGAGACAGGGTCTCGCTATGCAGTTGAGGCTTGCCTTGAGCTCACTTTTGTAGCCCAGGCTGGCCTCGAACTCGCACCAATCCTCCTGCCTCAGCTTCGCGAGTGCTGGGATTACAGGCTTGAGCCACCACGCCCGACTTTTATGTTGAAGTATTTTATGAAGTAGTTTTGGCAAATATTTTAACATCATTTTCCTAAATTAATATGAAGTGAACTATCCCTAAATAATCCAGCTAACTTAAAGAGCAGTAATTTATACTTTGCCTTTCTTTATTATTGTATTTGTAAAATTGTTATTCTCTAGTATTAAAATTAATATATTACAAAATTTATAATCAAATGTGTGAAACCCATTTAATTAAAATTAGCAGGCAAATTCTCCAGTAGAACTTAATGGCTGGAATTACACTGCCTTTCTGTCTAGAATACGTCTATTTTTGTTGCATGAGCCTATTGGATTAATGGGAAAGTAAAATTTTAAAAAGTAAACAATTTATTGTCAATACCAGATATGAAAGATATATAAGGATAAGCAGGGCTGGATCCAGGATTTTGTGGAACTCTTCTACAGTGTGGAAGCTCTTTTAGAATAAAATGATTCAAAACTTCGCATATAAAATCAGTGCACCGAGCTGGGCATGGTGGCGCACGCCTGTGGTCCCAGCACTTGGGAGGCTGAGGCAGGAGCATCAGTGCACGTTCAAGACCAGCCTGGGTCACAAAAGTGAGCTCAAGACCAGTCTGAACTGCACAGTGAGATCCTGTCTCAAAAAGACAAAAAAAAAAAAAAAATCTGTGTACCTCTGAACACTTGACCTGCCACCACACAACAACACATGCCATATTTCAAAGGCAAAAGTCAGTAGCATGTTCCTCCAATTATGAATTGATTTGCTTGTAACAAGATACTCTTCTTGGTAGCGTTTGAATTATGAGAATAGTTTTTAAGTAAAATTATAAAATTATTCTTGCATTAATTCGATAAATAACATCAATTATTATAAAATTAAAATGCCTTAGCTTTAAGATTCGTAGTGCGCTTGTATACATTTGCATGCTGACTGTCTAGCACACGTATAGAGAAGTCTTGTCATTCGAGAAGTTGCTTCTTTGGGTCAGTTTATTGCCTCAGTTCATATGGTTATGGTTTCCTCAATGATATTCTGTCACCAGGTAAACAGATGTCAGATATTCTGCAAAATAATCCAGATGCCTTACACCAATGTGTTTGCTATGAGAAGTATCAAGCCACACACTCCTGCCACTGCAACCCATATTTTAGGAGCCAAAAATGATAGAAAAATATACGCAGCATGCCTATCTGTGATATACATGCCTCACTGCCAGGTCCTCTTCTGACAGGTCCTGATGAGAGTTGAGTGTTCTGTTTACAAGTCTGTCCTTGAAGATGGCACAAGGCTTCCACAGGTCAGGCGATAGCTTCTCCCCATTAGGATTTCCTTTGTCTTCCAACTCACAATAATGTTCTGTGAACTTTAGGGTATGTCACTATGCCATCTCTGTCTAATCTTGTGTCCTCTACCTTTATATAGTGGCACCGGAAGAGTTGGCTCAGTGAATGACCACGATGCCCTGCAAGCCATCCCAGTACCTAGGTAACTAGCAGTAACTCATCTTTGATGTGATATTGGAACAAATAAAATGATTGCACTAGGATCACCATGTGCCTCCATATAAATTATTTTTACCCATATCCCCATAAAAATAGTATAACCTATTTCAATTTTAGAATGATTTAAGCAATGAGAAAATTGGGGTGGAAAGAGCTAGTAATCTTACTCAATTGAGGTTTTAAAACACGGTGATGTAATTGTGTTTATGTTACCTCTGAAGCCTTTGGAAATCCCAGGCCAGGGTGAGTTCGAACTTCACATGTAAGTAACACTTAAAGATCCAACTTGAATAAATAAAAATTAATTAAATGGGCCTAATGACTCCTACTGACTTTCACTGAAGTAGGGCACCTGAAACAGTATGCCTTCCCTTTAAAACATTCCAAGTAAAATCCTAACACAGAGATTTTTGCTCTCCTTATATGTTCCAAGGTTATGCAAATAATACCTGACTCGTTCTCTAAGAATAATTCTTTCTTTCTTACTTACTTTGTCTTTCTTTCTCTCTTTCTTTCTTTCTTTCTTTCTTTCTTTCTTTCTTTCTTTCTTCCTCCTCTTCCTCCTCCTCCTCCTCCTCTTCCTCCTCCCCCTCCTCCTCCTCC
>PVJA010003578.1:0-93636 GCA_004027025.1 Myocastor coypus | reverse complement strand
TATTTTCCACTTAGTGTTTTTCAAGATGAAAAATCTATAGTACATGTCCTCAGAATATACACTTCATCCCATTGTAGAAAGTACATATGTCAATAAGAAACCACCTAATACTGACAGATGTGAGCTTCTTCTTGTTAACACCCTCTGTGGCTTAATAGCCTTATTATTTTTAGCTAAATCTAGTCTTAGGTCTATTCTGTTACAAAACAAGAGATGTAGAATTTCATTTATCTAATATAATGTTTCAAACCCTACTGAAGATACTTTCATAAGCTCAGAGCAGTCAGTAATGTGTCCTTGGTTCAAATACATTTCAGGGTGCAGGGACAACAGTGTACCTCCAGCATGGTGTTCAGACACCCTTCTCCCTCCAATGTTTCTGAGTTTGTAAGTCTTTGTAATTTTTTTCCTTTTTAAACCTTTGTTTTGTGGAAAAAAAGTAAAGTAAAATTTCATAATGAAATCATGGGAGAATAACAATAGTTAATATATTACATGTTCTTACCTTTAAAGTATTCAGGGTACAAGATATGGGCATAAATATTTCTATTAATATTTTATTAAAAATTTCTTATTTGTATATTTCTACCTATCCCCCCCCTTTTTTTTTCTTTTTTGAGACAAAGTCTCACTGTGTAGTTCAGGCTGGCCTTGAGCTCACTTTTGTGGCCCACGCTGGTCTCAAACTCGCACTGATCCTCCTGCCTCAGCCTCCCTAGTGCTGGGATTATAGGTATGCGCCACCATGCCTGCTGTCCCTGTTTGTTTATGCAGAAAATAGTTTTACAAACTGGTGAAAACTATCTCTGTGTCTTTTCTCTTCAACTTGTTCAACCATACTTAGATCTTTTAGTCAGTTGTGATGGGATAATTTTCTTTCTGGCCATTTCTGTTCCATTTTCTTTGGGTTTGGGTTTTCTTAGAACTATGGTATTCAGGCATTGTGATCAGGAAGGGTGGGACCTGGGACTCCTCTTGGCACACACAGCATTCTAGCAATGACACCGAGAAAGTATCTAATAAACTCTGCTGAATGAGAATTATGGGGGCTGGGGAGAGAGCTCAGTAGAATAAGTGCCTACCTGGCTAGTGCAAGGGCCTGAGTTCAATCCCTGGTTCTAAAAAAAAAAATATGGGCTCAGGAACTTCCAGATACTTTTAAGTGATTTTTTCCCCTTAAGAAGGATACCTTTTCCCCAACATCAATGGATAGTTAAAATCTAATTCCAGAACCTGTGCTTATTTTAAATAAATTTCACTTTTCATTCTCTCTCTAGACTATGGTTTTCCCATGTTGTTTTCAGTTTGGTGCTGGACATTTAAGCAATTATGATCAGTTTTTTGGTAACAATAATATACAAACTGGGGAGTAACTCTGCATGAAGCATTCCCATCAATCTTTACATTTGTTACTTAAGATTATACTATGTAATAAATATGTTTTAATTTTTGTATTTTATGTATTTGGTACAGGGTCTTATCACAGCTTGGATGTGTAGGGATCTTACTGTTTTCTGCCTCCCCAGCACTGAGCTTATAGGCTTCCACCATGCCTCAACTTGGTCATACCAGTGTGCCCTGGGGGTAGGGGCCAGAGGGGCATGTAGGACCGGGGATTGAACCCTGGTCCTTACACTTGCCAAAGCAGGCACTTAGTCCGATGAGCTATTCTACCAGCCCTTTATTTTCATTTTTAGAAGGAGAAAACTGAGGCACAACATGAGCTTATTGGTTCTGAAATATGGGAATCAGGACTCTAGCAATCTTACTTTGTAACCATATTATAAACAAACCTCAAAGCTTTGTATTAATTGAAATTTTGGCATATGCTTCATCTATATGTACATTCAAATAATCAGAAGATGCTTCAGGAGAGCACCAAGACTCTCTGACTGTCTAGTACTATTCATCATGCTTAATATTAAGCCAACAATCAGTACGTTTTGGTTCTGTCATCAGTGAGCTCAGTACCGAGAATGCTGTGACAGAGCCGTGTTTCATAAGAGCAGGGCCAGCTAGGTGGCATTTCTATAAACCACTAAACCATCTATGACAGAATATCCCTTTACCAAACCTTGTTTGTCATCATTTGAAAGCATGTTTTTTTTTTTTTTCCCCGTGTACTTGTATTATACCTTATTTCCTAAAGAATTGGCAACAAACTACTGCAAGAGTGCATATGTAAATATTAGTGAACTGTAAGGGTGAATACAAAATCTGGTCTATGAAAAGAACAAATGATAACAAAATAAAAAATGCAGGATTGCAAATGTAATGAGAGATGTATAAATGTTCAGAACTGAACAAGTATATGCAGTTGTCTATGTGAATCTAAAATTTGTATAATTTGAAAGCATCCAGAAAAAAGAGAAAGAGAAACAAAAAAAGAAAGAGGAAGAGGAGCAGAAAAAGACAGAGATTAGTTCCTATTGTAAGTGAAAAAGATCATCTACAGCAATTATTCTAGGAAACCCCAGTATCCTATTTCATACCTGGACAATATATTTCAACGTGCACCTTTTTCAAAGATGCAGTCAGCCACGTGATAATGTCTCCCACAATGCATCTGCAATGAAGCATTCAGTGTAGGTCGTTGTTTCTTCTTCTATTGTTCTTTGGTAAAATCTGAGAATTTGGCACTAAAATGTGGTCCAAAGTAAATCTGTAAGGAATGGGAAACACAGTTTGTCAAGGATAGAACTTAAGGGTTGTCTAATTGAATAATGCCTTATATATATTATCTTAGTTGGGAGTTTGAATAAACTTGAGCATCACACAGCTCAAATAAAAACTCTTTGGAGGGCATTTTAATGACTTACTCTTAGATCCATGTATTGCAAAAACGGATAGGATAACAAAGAAGACAAGTGTCTTCTGGAAATTAAGAACCTAACCAAGTTTCATTTTCAAACCTAAAGGCTTTTCTATACTTATATGCAAGGATACTGAGTTAACCTGAAGACTGCATTGTTTAGAAATTCATCTCTTTTCATTCAGTCATTGTTTCAACAGATACTTATAAAGTATTCACTATACTATGGACACCTAGGTTGTAGCAGTGAATAAAACACCTAGAGCGTCAGGCATGGTGGTGTACACCTGTAATCCCAACACTTGAGAGGCTGAGGCAGGATTACTGTGAGTTCTAGGTCAGCCTGGGCTACAGCACAAGATCCTATCTCAAAAATAAGCAAACTAACAAATTAAATAAATAAATAACAACTATACTGTTCTTCCAGTAGAGTGGGGGAGACCAACATAAAGGGAGACACTAATTATGCAGATGCAATTATAATAAGAGCCTTGAAGACAAATATGAGTTAAAAAGTGAGTATGTAAATGCAAAATTCAACTCATGCTTTATACCTTTCTGTTTTGACTGCAACATTTTACAATCTGAAGGCTGTTACCTCGAAGGCATTAATGGTCTTGTACCTACTGAAGCCAATGCCCCCTCCTAATCTTCACGAGTGTTGATCTTTGGCAGTATGCTATGATATAGTGTTTTTAAAAAGTGTTTGTTGTGCCTTTGTTTTTAACAGTGAGAGTCTTATTTTTAAAATATAGACTCATTTGGAATTCATAAATAAAACAGTCCATAAAGAAAATAGGAAAATAAGAACTGATGGTGGGCAAAGGAGAAGCAGCTCTGCCTACTTAAGAGTTTCCTACGCTGGGTGTTTCCAGACTTTTCTCCATGACCATGTGGTACCAGCTGGGAAGCTACTCTCCTGGAAATGCCAGTCCTGCTTAATATTTCCTTATTACTTGATACTTATTGGCTTCATAAATAATACCAGTACTGTTAAATTTCAGTACAATGAACTTTGTCGTCTGGTGTGAAAATAGCTCACACTTTTGGTGATCTTTAGAATGTGTGTGCTGGCACTTATTGTCCCGACCTGCTCAGCATATGGCCAACCTAATGATACCTGTTTTCCTGCTGGTCAAGAAAATACTTTCTAAGGTGGAGGCATCTGGGTGGCTGAGACTCTAATGATGAGGACAGCCAGGGGAAAATCTAAGGTAGCAGTGACAGGGAAAAGGAGAGACCCCAAATGCCCAGCGATGGGAGTCCTCCTGGCTTATTACAAGAAAGTGGTGTGAGTGAAGAATAAAAAAATCAGGGGTGCTTAAGAGGACAAGAAGTCTGAGACACAAGAGGGATGCACACGCTCAGGCCTGGGAGCATGGAGGGGAATTGGGGCTTTATTCTAAGTGACGCGTAGCATGGCCTGTGGTGGAGCACATGTTACTGGAGTAGTCTGCTTTCCAACTGCTGAAACACTGTCTGTAAAACTCATATTTAAAGGAAGGGAAGTTGTGTGTGGCTCACAGTTCAGGGAATTCACTCAGCTGGAGTCAACTGGCTCTAAGACAGAGAAACATGGCAGGAAGACATTGTGGAAAGAAAGCTTCTTCTTCATGGCAGCCAGGAAGAACAGAAGGAAGGAAGGGGCCAAGGGCAACATTGTGCCCTTCTGGGGCATGCCTCCAGTGATCTGGGGACAGTGAGGTCCTTCTCCTAGCAACACATTCGGCTATGGCCTCATCAATACATCAGTGTATAAATAAGTATAGTACCTATGATCCAATCAACTTCCAAAAGCCTTGCCTCTGTATATATAAGGCTTTGGGGAAATTATAGCAAAAGCATACTGCTTATGTAAGTGTGTTCTTATAGCTGTAGCAGAATCCACAAACTGGGTAACTTAAATGACAGAGATTTATTTTCTCACAGTGCTTCTAGGTTCAAGATAGTCAACAGGACTGGTGTTTTCTAGGAGAAGGATAATTTCTCCAGTACCCACAGGGAAGGATTTGTTCTAGAACTTTGTCTTTGGGTTGTAAATGGCTGTTCTTCCTGTTTCTTTCTGTCTCTGCTCTGTACCTGGCTGTGTCTGGATTTCCTCTTGTTAGAAGTATACCAGTTATATTGGATTAGGGTCCTCCCTAATGGCCCAATTTCAATTTACTTCTCCAAGAGTACTCACATTAGAAGGGCCTGAGGATGAAGACTTCAACACACAACATTTTTAGAGGGAGCCATTTGAATGGTAGCAATATTTAATTAACTGAATAAGAGCTATTTAAGTTCAGTTTTGAAAGAAAAAGGCATAAAACAATTATATATGTTTTTAGTCATAGTATAAAGGTCATGGTATAAAATAGAAACTTTAGAGAGAAGACTATTATAGCTTTATGTAGAAAGTTATAAGAATTCTCCAGAGAATTTGTTTAGGTCTCAGGCATTTTGACATGAAAACTGTCTCTGTATGATAGATATAATCTTGAACTTTTGGTGAAAGAAGGAGTAGGAGTGAAGACCTGGAAAGAGAATTCTGAGTAGAAATGACTGAGGATGACTGTTGCTTCTTTATAGGTGATAGATAAAACAGAGACAAAGAGAAGTCATAGATAGATAAATAGATAGATAGATAGATAGATAGATAGATAGATAGATAGATAGATAGATAGAGGCTCATGTGTGGAAGTCACCTGCTTTTCAGAAAACCAGGTACCTGAGGGGGAAAAGTACAAGTTTAAGAGCCTGGAATTCTCTCAGTGGGGTGTTTCTATGTGGGCTCTATTCCTAACACATTACAAAGTCAGCCCAGGAAAGAAGGAAAAATAATTTCTTTCTTGAATGAACTGAACCCTTATCAGATAACTTGGCTGTACAAATTTAGTAGGAACAGAGGCAGAGAATTTGCTACCTTTTGTTTCTCAAAGTACATTTTGAAGTTAAATTCTAGTTGTCCCGTTATAAAGGGAGCCATGACACAAATAGTTATTTCAGAAAAATGTTTGATGAACAACAATATAGGGGTGGCAATGGAAGAACAGTACAGGGGTCTTGGGCAAAAGCAATCATAGCAAGTTGGGATTTGTAAAAGCTATGTAGAAAGTGCTGATGTAGAGACCTCAAACTTTAAAGTGTGTGGCAGCATGTTTGGGAGCAGACAGCACATTATGAGTGTAGGCTATAAAGCAAACTACTGACATGAAATACATAAAAAAGATATTTCCTTCAGAGTTGAGCTGATTTATAGTCTTCCTCTTGTTTCTGTTTTATATCCAGGAACTTAAATTTATTTTCCTTTTCTTATATTTAGCCTTTGAAATTGATGTTTTTAAATTGTCTCTGTAGTACCCGATGTCCTTTATGAAGAGTACATCTTCTTCAGTTTTCTTTTCCTCTATGTCCCTCCAGGCCACGCTTAAGCTGTTCTATGCCTAGTCTTTGTGACATGGAGTTCAACACATGCAGGTGAAACTGTAGACAGATCCCAGCACTCGGGAGGCTGAGGCAGGAGGATCAGTGTGAGTTCGAGACCAGCCTGAGCTACAAAAGTGAGCTCAAGGCCAGCCTGAACTGCATAGTGAGACCTTGTCTCAAAAAGAGAAAAAAAAAAAAAAAAAAAAAAAAAAAAAAAAAAAAAAAAGAAACTGTAGACAGTCCATTTTCACTCTAAAGAAAAAGAGATAATTCCAGAATGTGACCTTCAAAATGTGGTGGTGGATAATCTCTCTGAGAAAGATATTTTGACTGGAGAACTCAGGTGAAAAGGACTCCAGAGGCTGAAATAGGAAATGGTAGAATCCCAAATGCATTGTGTTTTGAAAAAAAAAAAAAGTTTGCAAGGAATTGTAAGGTAGTTTAAGCATAGATTTTTTTTTGATGACAAACAATGATATGTTAGATAATTAAATATTGGACAGATACTAGTAGTTTGATTAGGATGTTCTGCTTCTTAAATTTTTAGCTTCTTGAATATTGAAATAAGTGACATCTAAATTTTCATCCAGTGCTAATATCCACATGTCTCTGCATTATTGTTAATTGGCCAACTTCCTAGAAATAGGGTAAACTTTTTTAATTTATAGAAAAATAGGTATTTTGTCATACAATTGCTAAATTACAGAACCAAGACAAGCATATCATAGAAATAATGTACTAATTTAACTTAATATTGGCAATTATTTTTTAAATTTAATATTTTTATTGTTTAAATTTAACAATGGTTATATTACATATTTTCATCATCAGATCAGTTTAGATTAATACATATAGGTGTATAAGATTGATCAAACAATTAAACATTAACACTTTTAAATCAACATTACTTTTTTTTTTTCTTTTCCCCTTTCTTTTTTTTGAAAGTTGACATATTGCATGTTGTCCTCACAATCGTTCTACAGAGTACAGTGTGTGGGTATGACCCACCTCCCTATTGATGTTGCTTAGAAAAAAAGAAAAAGGAAAAGAATATACTTCTCTTTGGACTAAGAGGAAGCAGATGCATACACAGTCAAATGTTCTGCAATTGCAGTGGGCCACCAGTGAAGCTTGTAATGTTGGAGGCTATTGAATCTAAGCCTCCTAAAGCTCATCTCACCAATCTAGCTCTGCGTTTCATGCATTGTAATTAAGCATTTTGTTTTTCTTGATGGGTTGGCAATTATTTCTAATATCTATACCACATGGAAGATGTGTTGGTGTCCCCATATTGTACCACTATACAATAATGGGGTTTTAGGTAAATATTTTGCATTCGAATACCAAGGAGCATTTTACTTGAGAAGTGAAAATAATCCTTATAGAGTTTTTTGATGGAAACCATAAATCCAAAAAGATATTTTCTACTCTTGATAATAAATAAAAATATAAACTAGAGCTTACTATTTCTACATGTACCTTTTAATTTTCAAAATATAATTTTTGTAAAACATGACAGGTAAGTAAAGATATTAGAGATGGTAAACGACCCTTCAAAGTCATTTTTTTGAGAAAGGTTCTCACTGTGTATTGCAGGCTGGTCTTGCATTCACTATGTAGCCCAGGTTGGCCTTGAATGAGCAGTGATCCTCTGGCTTCAGCATCCCAAGAGATGAGATGACAGGCGTGCACCACCATGCCTGAATCAAGGTCATTCTTTATTTATATAGATGTACATGAATATTTGCTATTTATAGCTCATTCTACTTTATTACTATAGTGCTAATTAAAACCTTTGTTAATTTTTTATTAATTGGCATATATTATATAATTTCAGTTACTGCTATACTCCCTCTCAAGTAAATGATTGGTTTATAAGAAAATAAAAAGGGTATTAAAAGAGAGTAAGAGACTAGGAGAAATGCTGTAGGTTCAACCTGCTACAATTTTATATGTATTTAGATTTCTAAATATCTGTGTAAAAATGTGTAGCTGCTTTTATCATATTGTATAGGGATTTGTTAGATTATCAATGATTGATGGACAATACCAATTCCAAGTTAAGTGTAAGATGTTTGAAAAAAAATTTAAAAAAAAGAAAAAAAGAAAAAAAAGTCTTTGTTAACTTTTTTATTAATTGGCATATATGACAAAATTTTTATCCAGTGCTTTCAAAATTAACTCTATTAGTGATAACAATACCTAATCTTACTAAGCACTTACTTCAGTCAGTGGTAAGCCTTTCCTACGCATCATCGGATTTAGTGTTTGCAAGCCTGCCTTTTTTCTGAAAGTGGCAGTGTCTCCTGTCACTATTTGCAATATATCTTCATATGCTGAAATGATGAAACAACAAAGTGAAGGTTTCCAGTATCATTTCTGGTCTCTACAATCTTCTGTAACAGCACCCACCCAACCTTATGGCTTAAAGACACAAAATCCACTTTTTACTTGTATAATATCTCGACCTTTGGTGGCTAGGAGCGCTATCTTGTGTTGTCCTCACTCAGATAATTAGACTGCTGGAGCACCCAGCGTCTACATTGCTGTCCATCACAGTAGAGAGTGTTGGATCATTCACTTGTCTGAGATGTAATTTAATCACTTTAAGCAAAGTCAGATGATATTTTAGCTTGTTTTGTGAAGTTATAATAAAATATTTGACACTGGGCAGTTTGTAAAGAACCGAGACTGAATTCAATAGCTTTGGAGACTTAGAAATCCAAGAATGTAGGGATAAATCTTGCTTGGGCTTTCTTGCTATGCTATAATATGGAAGAAGGTAGAGTGGTGTGGGGAGGTGGGGTGAATACACAATCAAGAGACAGCCAGGCCAGCCAGATAGCTCAGTGGATTACAGTACCTGCTTAAGCAGACGCAGGGGCCAGGGTTAGATCCCCAGCCTGCCTGCAGGTCCTGCCTCCTGGGTACTCTGAGACAACAGTTGAGACTGCGTGTGGTGGAGCGCGCCTGTGATCACAGTTCTTGAGAAGCTGAAAACAAGAGAATCACTATGAGTCTGAGCTGTGTAGTGAGACCCTGTAGACCCTATACTAAGATACATTAAAAAAAATGAGATGGCTAAATTCTCTTTTATAACAAGCCGACTCCCGCCATAGCAACACTAATCTAGTCATGAAAGCAAGGCCTTTATGATCCAAGCAATTCTTAAAGGTCCTGTTTCTTAACACTGGAGCAATGAGGATTAAATTTACATCACGAAATCCTTGGGTTCTAAGCATTCAACCTATAATACATGGTTACGACAAATATCTAGGAAGTAGTGAGTGAAGGCCTTCCACATTCCTGAAGTATGGAAAATATTTGACAGACAAGGACAGCACACATATCTCCCGCAGTAGACTGAATGGCAATGACAAGGCTGGGAAGCCCTTGACATTCCTAGAGTCATGCTCTTCACAGGCAATAGGACTTGCCTTTAAAGGGTGTTGCATGCCAAGGGGCTCTTCCTGGAGTGCTCACTACATAAGGAACTGTAGAGCACACTAGAGTATGGGGGTGCATAGAAACCGGAATTTTCTCAATTCTTTTGAGCTTGACACTACAGTCTTATTTCTGAAGAGCTTAGGTTTGCTTTCACTTATTCATGTCACCTGTTACTTATTCAACAACTAGACATACAGAGAGATGCCCAGGGCAGCAGGTAGAGCTTCCATCCCTCTCTAGGGCATCTCTTAACATACCATTGTGCTCACTAACCCCAAAGCAATCAGAGTTGAATGTGTTAGGAGGTGGAGCTAGGTTTGGGTCTAGGTTCATTTCCTGTTACTTAAAACTCTGTATTTAGCCTGCACTACATAGGTCCATTGGTGATGGAAGTCAATCTCTAGCCCTCCTCCCTCCCTGGAAAACAGAGGCTGGGGCTGAATGCTCTAACTCTCCAATCTCCTAATTCTCCTAGCCACCAGCCTCTGTCCTAAGGCTAAAACCTGCCCCTAACCCTCTCTACTCTTGAGTCATTTTATTTGGGATCTCAAACAAAAGTCAAGAATATTCTCAAGGGTCTTAGGAATTTTGTGGTAGTAAACCGGGAAAAGGATCAGATGTTTGTTTGTTTGTTTCTCTCTTTCTCTCTCTCTCTCTCTCTCTCTCTCTCTCTCTCTCTCTGTACTGTGAATGAATCCTTTGTTTATTTATTTATTTATTTATTTATTTATTTTGTCTTTTTGAGACAGGGTCTCGCTATGCAGTTCAGGCTGGCCTTGAGCTCACTTTTATAGCCCAGGCTGGTCTCGAACTCACACTGATCCTCCTGCCTCAGCCTCCCGAGTGCTGGGATTACAGGCGTGCGTCACCACGCCCGGCTCTGTTTATTTATTTATATTTATTTATTTATATTTGTATTATATAAGCTCTTGCTAAATTACCAAACTTTCCAGGCATGGCTAAAACTTGTGATCCTCCTCCTTCCACTTTCCAGAGTGCTAGGATTACGAGTGTGCTCCACTACACTCACTTTTTAAAAGTCTAATGGGCCACAAACACCCATCTGTACCCAGACTTGTTGTCAGGCACGAAGGACACCACATAGATAGAGTAGATATAACCCCTATGGTCATGGAGTTTTATGTTAAGTAAGCTCATGGAATGGGGAGTTAGGGCACTGTGCTTTAGATGGATGGTGGTCCCCAAATGTGTCTTGTAGTCAGAAGTGGAACTCTTATAAATTAGTTTAATTTGGGGTGCTAAACTCACCTGTGGACTGCCCCACTGACGAATCCAGGGCTGAATGTGTTGTTAGGAGGCAGAGCTGGTTTGGGACAGGTCACTGGAAGGGTACCTTGCATTTATGAAGCATGATTTATGAATACAACAAAGCACACAAAAATTAATTAATACACAAGTTGATACATTACTACAAAGTAGCTTTTCAATTATTAAATGCAAACAGTTAGTTGTAGGATAATATATTATTTACCTTTCTTGGAGTTTTCAATCTAGGTGATATACAGTATGCATTTCCTATATTAATATGAAAATCTCCTTTAAGAGCCATTAAAAATATACTTGAACAAGCATATTTGTGAAAAATATATTTTTCACTTAGTTTTATTTTACATCTTTTTTACCTTCTCTATATAATTACTGAGGAAGTTACTTAATTATTATGAAGTTGTAACTGCAATGTTTTCACTGGAGTCAATTGACTTAATTAACTAATTTTTGCAGTATATACTAACATGGAAGTTCTCTTTATGATCTGTAAAAAAAAAAAAGAAAGCATGCTGAAGATTGCATAGCCCTGTACAAATGTTTTACACCTTTTGATTGGGTGCCTTCCTTGTTTTTTTGTTTTCTGCCTTTATAAATAAAGCTTTATTAGCCGGGCATGGTGGCACACGCCTGTCATCCTAGCACTTGGGAGGCTGAGGCAGGAGAATCAGTGCAAGTTCGAGACCAGCCTGGGCCACAAAAGTGAGCTGAAGGCCAGCCTGAACTGTACAGTGAGACCCTGTCTCAAAAAGACAAAAACAAAAAAAAAAAAAAAAAAGAAAAAAAGAAAGAAAGAAAGAAAAGCTTTATTGGAGCAAGCCATACACATTTGTTTACATATTGTCTGTCACTGCTTTTGTGCCACAATGGCAGAGATGAACAGTTGAAATGGAGATTATATGGACATTGAAGGCTTCAAATTTGTATTATCTAGCTCTTGACTGAACATTTTCTTATTTTTGTTTTCTTAAATTTTTTCATTTATTTTAATGAGAAAGGAAAATAGCAATGAAACAGTTTCAAAACAGGATGGTAGGGCCGTTACAATAATTAATACATTGCATACTGTTGTCTTCCTAGTGGTCATTCAGAGGACAAGATGCAGACATGATATCTTGTCTAAACAATATTAGTACAAACCTTTCTTCCCACTGAACTGTGAGAAAGTAGTTGCATACTTTCATGTATATGTTTTTTTTCACTACAAAACATTCCTTTATTTATATCCCCCTTTCCTGTTTTGCAGGAATTTCCATGATGAGTTTGGGACCAATTAGATTAACTTTATGTGTAAAACAAAGTGCTTCAATCTGTGGCTCAAAGTATCTGAATTTCCCATAATACAATTAAGCGCAGAGCATATTCATCTCAAAAATCTTGCCTAATGAATTTTTTGAGTTATAATTCTAAAATATATTCTGCATTTTTGATGTTAAGGCCACAAAATGGAAAAAAAAGGTGCATTGGAAGATGAGTTATTTTTCAGACAAAATTCATCAGTTTATGGATATCCACCCAGTGGTCACAGCTACAGGAGGGACTCTGAGTAGGCTACCTTCTTCCTCTCTTCTCCAATACATAGTGGCACTCTGTAGGGGCTTTCCTGGCAACAGGAGCTTTGCTAACTCTTGTACAACAGCCCTTCTCCTGGGAGTGTCACAAAGTAGCATGCTCGCTGTGTAGCCCAGGAGTCCCGGACTTGACATTACTTCCTAGTGCTTCTTACACCTCCATGTGCAAGCAAAGGAGGAAGAGTGGGAGAGGGCTTGTCTCAAGCTCTCTTCCTGAGAACCCTTTCAAAGGGACATCTTCCTGGACTGTGGGCCCTGACAAGTTCTCCAGGGCTTTGTTGTGGCTGTACATACCTGATTAGCTGACCCAGGTCCTGACATTTCGCTCCCTGCTAAAATCTCCTCAATGTACATCTCTCGCTGCCTCCAGACTACCTACAGAAGGAAGAAAAAAGGAGATCGACTACATGTTTATATTTTCCATTCTCTGCTGAATTTGGCAGTTTATTTCCCTAGCAGCTGTGCTGAATAATAGATGCACCAAAGTATCAGCATAGAAATGAGAAAGGAGGTTGACAAATACATTTTAATCTTTTTCAAAAACCTGTGAAGGATTCAGATAGTTTCACCTTTTAGTGAATCCTATGAAAACTAGGATTTGTGTTCTGAGAAAAGCTTGGATGTGTTCTTTTGTACATGACTGAATAGGATCATGGCGATGTCATTATTTACTCAATCTTCCTGCTCCTGTAAGAGAGAAGATAATTGAGGGATTAAATGAATGCTGAGTTGGATGAATATCCAGGATATTTGATGAAGCTCTTCCTTTCAACTTTCTACATTTGTCATTATACCGATATGCTCACTGCATTCCAGATTCTGTGCTAAGGGTTTGCTCATAAGAACTTTCTGTTCCAGGAGCAACACTATGACTGCAACCTTCTGATAAAGTTCATTTGTTTCATCTTCAGACTTTGGTTGTCTTTTCAGTTATTCCTTATTTCTCTAAAGATATTCAAAATATGTTGGGGTATCTTATTAAGATCTTTAGTACATATAATAGGTAACAGTTGTTACAGGTTGAGCCTGTGCCAGCATTTATCCTAAGTACTTTAAAGACAATTTTATATGTTACCCAAATAACGAGTAATATGAATAAAGTTGATATCATCAACCACATTTGCTGTAGAAAATGAAGAAGAGAAACGGCACCTCCAACTTTATACACAGACAAAATGCAAAAATCAGCCAAGACTTGAACTAAGGCAGTTTAACTTCAGAGCCCAGGGACTTAAATAGCTCTGTCAGCTTTCTTCATGGCCTATTGTCAGAATGGAGAGAATGCTTCTAGTGAAATTCTGTTGTACTCAAGAATTTATTGTTTATCTTGTCATGATAGCAAGTGTTCCCTTGGCAGTCTGTTTTAAGAACATTTAACCCTTTAATTTATCTAAATTTCATGTAACTTTTATATCTGACAAGGTCAGTCAAATCCCCTCATGATTTACCCTGAAGCCATGAACAGTGTTTTGTAGAACACTGCAAGGGAAGGGACATGGGAAGGGGGACTGAAACCAGGGACAAAATGCAACCTTCAGAGGTGTTGTCCCCAGAGTCCAACTTCCTCCAACTGGGCCTTATCTATACATGTACCTGCTCTCCACATCACTACCTGTTGGGAATTCAGCTTTTATCACATGTCCTTTGGCAGAGAAGATCCTTAATAATACATTTGTTCAAATTATATATTGCTGATAATCATTCAAAGGTGACAGCCTAGGTACTAAAAATGTCAGCTGAAGTGTGTCTCAGAAATAAGGGAGACTGAAGCTTGGAATGCAGCTCAGTGATAGAGCATGTGGGAACCCAGGTCCAAATCCCAGTATCATATACATTGTGCACATGCACAAACACACACACACACACACACACACACACACACACACACACACACACACTTGAGATTGAGGTATGTGTTTCTTATTTCTCCTGCCAGCCAGCCTACTCTAGGGAAGCAGTTTCAGGCGATGGCTGTCATAAATGTGAGCCTCTATTTCCAGGAGCAAGAGCAAACAAGAGATTCAATTTTTTAACTTAGACTTTCTGACACAGAAAACTATGTTTTAATCAGTTGATTTATTTTCACGTACTAATAAATTCACCGTCATTTTAGATCTCTTTGGTTTATTGATGTAATATTCCAACCAATAGAGATGGCCTCAGAGCCCTTATCACTTGAAGTTTTTTTTTTAAATATATTGCATCCAAAATAATACATATCCCAGAGAATTTATACATTTGTAACTTGAGTGTGCAGAGAAAACGGGGAGAAGCAGTAGGAGTACCTACTATTTAAAATAGTAAAAGGAAAATATTTTCCTAAGAAAGATTCAGGTATAAAATAGTGACAGTGGGGGCCAGGGAGATAGATCCGTGGCACAAGTGCCTGTCTGGCAAGTGCAAGGTCTTGAGTTTGAACCCCAGTCCCATCAAAAAAAAAATAATAATGACATTTTTTTCAGGAATTCGGGTACAGGGTTTTGGCTGTTGTCTTTTCATTGATGCATGACTTCAAATTATCTTTTATGAAGATATCCTTTGCTGTAATGCATAATTATTCAACCCATATGTTTTGTCAAATTATTCGTATACACAAGTAATGAGTTTTTCACTCAAGATCTTGGGTAGTAAGACAGGATTTGGGGAATGGATTGATTCATGCGTCAAGAATTAATATTTAGCCCCCCCAAAAAAACTGTTGTGCTGGTCCCACCACCGGGGTGCACTGAGATGGCAGTTGAGACTGGGTATAGAGGTGCAAGCCAGTAATCCCAGATCTTGGGAGGCCATAAATAGGTGAACACCATGATTCTGATGGTAAGACCCTGAACACTGTGTAGACCATTCCAAACAAACAAACAAAAAAAGATTCAATAGTAGCTGACTTTCTAAGCACTATCATATTTATGAGAAATAAGCAATGAAATCCTGGGTCTTGGTTGATGAATAGGAATATAAGAAACAAAGTGAAAGCAAGGGTACTATCATTTGTATGCAGTAATAATGATTTTGTGATGGATAATACCTAGAAAAGCATGAAGTCAATCAGAGTGAAACTGAGGACAAGAAACCAACACTTAGTGAATGTTTGGTGCAAGCTTCTCTGAGATGAACAGGAAGTCCCATTGCAGAGATGGAGATTCTTTTTTAAAATTATTTTTTATGTATTTGGTATAGGACCTCACTGTACAGCTCAGACTCGTAGTGATCCTCCTGTTTTGATCTGGGATTAGAGGCCTGTGCCACTATGTTCAGACTCAGTATCCAGTTCAGTGCACCCCAGGGGTGGGGCCAGTATAACATACAGGACTGGGGATTGCACCCTGGATCCTGTGCTTGCCAAAGCAGGCTCTTAGCATACTGAGCTATCTCACTTGCCCTCAGAGGTGGAGATTTTTTTTTTTTTTTTTTTTTTTTGGTCTTTTTGAGACAGGGTCTCGCTATGCAGTTGAGTCTGGTCCTGAGCTCACTTTTGTAGCCCAGGCTGGTCTTGAACTCGCACCAATCCTCCTGCCTCAGCCTCCCGAGTGCTGGGATTACAGGCATGAGCCACCACGCCCAGCCAGAGGTGGAGATTTTGAGCATCATATATTTAGTGGTGGATGCTTTGCTTGGGAGGGCAGAATAGGGATTGAACCCAGGATCAATGTTCAACTCTGCTCTGGGTCATGCTGGCCTGGTGTAGAAACAGGAGCTAATGTTGAGTTGCAATTCCCAGGATGAAAGAAATGTAACATTGCAAGCAGCAAGTGGACAACTGAGATAATGTCTCAGAAACACTTGAAGTCAAGGAGCAAAGGAGGCTGTGATGCTGGAAACCTTTTGGCTAGGAACAAGACAAGAGGGTGGACCTGGGAATTAGGCAGAACTGGAGGAAACCAGGCTCTGTTTGTGGTGGAGTTTGCAGCCAGAAGTTGATCCAGGTTGAATTCAATATGGTTTTTAAACTCCTTTTTATTAATTCAGGCATCAGGGAACAACATGAGCCAGGCAACCATATAGCCTCAAGGAATTAACAGTTTATTGTTTCTATTTTAGCACCAGGGTGTGCTAATTATGGTCTGATCTCTACATTGTTCTAGAAGAGTCCTAAAGGATGACATTCAATAATCGTGTTTGAAGTAATCACTATGGATTGGAGTCCAGCTGCAGTGGATAATATATTCCAAGCTTACGAGATAGTACAGTTCCTGCAGAAAGAATGTTAAGATGCTGATGAGTCCTTAGGACAACAGGGAAGTTCACACGGGTTTTGAGTGTAAGGAAAAAGACGGGGCACATCTGGAAGATATGGCAGAGCAGTGGCATTTTTTGAGAACCCACACCTAATGTGAGGCCAAGGGGGACCTGCATGGAGCACATGCGAGCAGATCTTCTGGCTCTATTTGCCTAATAGTTGGGAGAATTGGAAGAAGGTTGTTTGATGAGATGAAAACCAGGGAATTCTAGTGAACATTCCTACAGGAATAGGTTAGTGAATCAATTAAAATGTTGAGGTGCTATCTCTCAGAGTACTTGGAGGTATTTTATGTAATAACTTCCGTGCCTTGTAGGATCCAGGTCTGGGTCATGGGGTATGGCCATAAGCAGTTCCAGTGTTTGCAGCTGTAATCTGACATACAATAGTGACCAGTTTGAATCTGTTGTTCCCCGTCTTGATAAGGTGATGCCAGTGCATTTCTCTAATACAGCCGGTCTCACTCTGCGGGGTCTCTCACATCTCGTGACTAGACTGCATTTTTCCTTTGAGAATCAGCTTCGATATCTTCTTCTACTTCCTGGAAGCCAAACTAAGAATACTGCTCATAGTTTAATATCAATAAATATTTGAATGAAAAAATAGATGAAGGAATAAATAGGAGATATTTTGTTGTAACTTGTAAAACACAAGCATCAATGTAATTCAAAGAAATGATGCAATTAGGCAATTTTTCACACATGTGCTATAATAGAAAACACGATAAAGACAAATCTGAACTCTTCAGTTAACTTTGTGGCTAATGGTCCTTTAGTTATTTGAGAAGAATTTGTTTGTTTGCTTGTTTTTGATACATGTACTTTTTGGTAGGCAACGTACAAAATATTGGAGGCTGTTTCTAGTTGTTTTTAAATTCTTCCTGGTAACATGGAAATATATCTTTTGAAACCTACTAAAGCATGTGGAATATGGTAATGTCCTAATTTTATACTATCAGAATTAGCATTCTTTGAACTTCAGATGATTCTTATAAATCACATGTTATTTTAGAACAGAACACAGGAGGGCACCAGAGAACAAGAAAAGACTCAAAAGAAGAACAAAGAAAACCCAAACCAAAGCACTGAATTTCTGGCTCTAAAATACAGATTTTTCTAAGTTTTTCATCCTCTACCACCTATTTTTATAAGGTCTTAATCCTTTAAGTATTAGAGGCATTTTTTGAAATTCTAGACCACACTCTAAGCTTTCAACAGAGAAAGGAACCCATTCATTTCTCAACCAACATATCAAGCTCAAGCAGTGTATGTGGTAGGGGTCACAGGAACACATATGGACAGAATCCAGGAGGGTGGCCTCACACATATGATGCTTTATAACATGGTAAGGCATCTCACTGTGCTCCACCAGAGTGTTCTTTATAGAGACCAACCTCTTCTGGAGGACAAGATACTGCAGCCTCACTGGGCCTGCTAATGCCTTGACTCTAGGTCTGTAGGCACACAACAGGGATCCTCTGAGGAGGAGACACATGGGTGGTTTAGAAGAAGACAGGGATTAATCATTTATTTGCTTCCACGTTCTTCCCTGAGCCCAAGTGGACAGCTGCCAGCCAATGGGCAAGTGAATTGGTCACCACAGCTTTGGACAGCAGCCGTTGACCAGCTTCTGACACTGAATCATATTCAGGATTACAAAAACACCGAGCACAGCTACCATATCTTAGCACAAGGTCCACTGGGAAGTTTGTTGGTGAAAATGACCAAGGAAAACACAATTCTCCAACTCAAAGAGTAGTAGATATTTATGTTTGAATATATACGACCCTAACCTGACTAGATCCACACATCTAATCATTTACTAGTCCTTCCCATGTGTGTGTAATCCTTGAATAGGTCAAATTTAGGATACTCAAAGGGGTCCTTTTTCCAAACTCAGATTTTTTGGAGTAGTAAGTGGCTGAAAAGAGGCCATTCATTGCCTGGGTAGAGGCCAGGGGAAGGGATCATAGGGCAACAGGAGAAACCTTTTGTTTTGATTTTGGCAAAGATCTCAAGAAGCTACCTGTTTCTTGATAGGTGTCTCAGCATCACCCAATATCCAGGCTCTAGGCATCCTAAACAAAGAGTTGAGCCAGATACACAGAAGTAGTCCAGAAGGCAAAGACTTATAAAGGGAAAATATACTCCACACAGAAATAAGGAGAGTAGGCAGAGGAGAAAACTCAAGAGTGAATTTGACTCAGAACAATCCTGTCTGTTTTAGGTTTGAAGTTCAAAAGTATGCTTGGGAGAGTTCTAAGTAGGAAGAGCCTAGAGGTAACTATGCAAGTACATGTTCTAGAGAGGAGATCAGACAGAGAGAGAGAGAGAGAGAGAGACAGACAGACAGACAGGCAGACAGAGACAGAGAGAGGCAGAGAGAGAGACAGAGACAGAGAGAGGCAGATAGAGAGACAGAGACAGATAGACTGACTGAGATAGACAGAGAGACAGAGACAGACAGAGTCAGAGAGGCAGAGACAGAGGCAGAAAGAGACAGAGAGAGTGAGAGAAAGACAGACAGAGAGAGAGACAGACAGACAGAGAAAGACAGACAGAGAGACAGAGACAGAGAGAGACAAAGACAGAGAGACAGAGACACACAGAGAGACAGATTTTACATACATATATATATATATGTATATATATATGTATGTATGCAGAGAGAGAGAGAGAGAGAGAGAGAGAGAGAGAGAGAGAGAGAGAGCACAACTGCTATGGGTTGCAAGGTGACCTTAGAATTGGAGTAATAGTTTGGGGTGGTAACAAACTGGGCTTCTTTCTGATCGACTGTGATTCTCCATCTCCACACCAGAAGGGGGAACTTTTTTTTACTTTATTTGGGTCTAGATAGAATGAGCAGGCTGCAAAGCCCACAGAGATGGAGCAGAGATGGTAACTTTTATGCTAATGATATAGTGAGCATACATTCCCCTAGGTTATTTTATTTTATTTTATTTTTATTTATTTTATTTTATTTTATTTATTTTTTTTTTTGTCTTTTTGAGACAGGGTCTCGCTATACAGTTGAGGCTGGCCTTGAGCTCACTTTTGTAGCCCAGGCTGGTCTCGAACTCACACCAATCCTCCTGCCTCAGCCTCCCGAGTGCTGGGATTACAGGCGTGAGCCACCACGCCCGGCTCCCCTAGGTTATTTTAAAGGAATTAGATCTCATGCTCCTCTGGCTCATGTCTGAGGTAAAGAAAACGTGGTAAGGGCTGAGTATTCTTTAAGGCCAGTGTCAGGTATCAAGGATGTGTGGTGAGGATAGAACCCAATTTCTCAAGTTCACGATTTGATGGTAAAGAAATAGGTGGAGTACAGGATGCCTTTGTAGTCTCTAAGGGACAGAAAGCATCCCATCCACCACAAGCCTACGGCTGGGAGTTCTACCATATTGACTGTGCCCTGCTTCATCCATAAATCCAAGCTTATCAAATTGTATACCTTGACTAACTATAGTGCATCACCATATGTCATGTATAGTCCAACTTAAAAGAAGATGTGGGTAATATCCCACCTCAACTGTCCCAAAGGCTCAGCTTCTATTGGCCTGAATTATTACTCTGCCATCATAGCTAAGTCACTGGGGTCATTTCCTAGAGTCTGGCCTTCCCATTTTATTGTTAGTTTTGAGAATTTAGCTACATTGCTTGAACTCGTTATGGCTGTGGTCTTTCATCAGTGACACAAGAAGGCTAGATGTGACCATTTTTGACACATGCTCAGATTTCTAGAGTTCCTCTGAAATCTATTACAGAGGTCCTTTTCACAAATGTTTTGGTGTAATATACTTTTATCCAGGCAGTATATTAATGGTATGCAAATCGCCCAGTCTACCTTTGGAATAGGTAATCCTTTGACTATTAAAACATGCTTCTTTCCCAGGTATTGCATCTCTCTTTGAAACAGCGACACATTTGGTAAAATATTCTTTTGTAGCGGCAGAAAAACAAGGCTGTTCAATTTTCCTATTTGTGCAAATTACCTTTATAAATTGCACATAGTATGATTTAGCCTTCCAAATTCACTTTCCTCTTTTCAAAGTCTAACAATAATGGGATATTTCTAGTTAGGCTGAGAAAAAACCTGTTTTAAAAAAGAGAAAGAAAAAAATTAGAATAAAAATATCTTGTGGGAATTTAATAGACTTTGGAAGGGAAAAATTCTACTAGCAAATCCCCTGATGCCACATTATCTCCATTTCTTAAAGCCGTATACCTATTACCGACTTCATGTAGGAGCCTTAAGATTGAATTCACTGCTAGAGGAATTCATATGCTGCCAAGATGTCCCAACATACAAGGCTAAACAGAGTTTCCTGGAGAGAAGAACTTGCTAAATTTCCTGACTAATTAAAATCCAAATGACCCCACACTTGCTTTGGTTGTTTCTAGGGAATTTTCCTTACCAACATACCAACATTGTTAAGTTACTTAAAGAAATACTATGTTATTGTTAGTATAAGGACTGAAGCAATGGGAAAAATAAAACATTTAGACGAAGTCACTATTGATATCTAGGTAGGCTGTTTAAATTGCCATTGTATTAATGGCTCCTTACTTACCTATCAATTTACAAAGTGTTAAGCTTGAGAAGAGCAACTGCGGAACCCTTAGGGCTGCACCCTTTGCTATCTTACCCCATTGATCCCTCTCTATACCCTAGAGAAAAATCATTATTATTCTAATTGCAACATGGACAAACCAAGTCTGAGGGCATTTTGGCATCTGTCCAAGTACACAGAGCCAGCACCTACCAGAGCAGAACTGGAAGCTAAGCCTGGCTGGCTCAAAATCTTCTGTGAGTTTGCAAACCCTGCTGGCTCACTGCTTATCACTAAGCTTCTGAATTTTCATTCAGGTGTATCCTTCACCTGGTGTGTTTAATATGCTGGTTTCAGTCTCTTCCGGGCACCCCGCTGGCCTGCCTGAGAGATGTGGAACAGAGTTGTAATCCTGGGGCCCCATTATCTCCACAAGCTCTCCCGACACCATCAGGGCACCAAGAGCAGCGGATACCCTCAGAGGATGTGCAGAAATCTCAGCGATTCTTCACATGACATTAGGATTTAGCTTTCCTTCAGGCAGTTTTGACATTGGTTTTGTGTAGTTTTTGAAGTTGAATTTATTTTGGTTTAAGAGTAAAGAATTCATTTCCTCAGGACATTTTCTCCCACGAGTGCCTATAACTCCAAGGTGCCATCTCCTCAGCCTCACTCTCAACCCTGTATAATTTACACTTAAAGGGCCAGGGTGATTTTTCTTTTAGAACAGTAATCTGATTCGCTCACTCCTGTGGGTATGTGGGGAATCACCTTGACAGTCCAAGTACACACAAGCAGAGGTCATGGGACAGAAAGGATCATGTAAAAATTACAGTAGAAAACTATAGAGGTTATTAAGGCACAGACCAAAAACTAAGGAAAAACTGGTGAGAATAGTGATCCCATTTAGAATAGCATGCAGGAAACCTGCCTGATTGCTCTCCCTCATTCCTTGGTTACACAGCGTCCAGCCACCAGGGTTCTCTCATTGATCTATCAGCTTTCCTTGATATTTGGGCAGGAATGGTGCTGACAGAACAAGAACTGAACTTAAGAACAAAGAGTTAGTGGCTGGGAGGCAACTGTGGCCAGTGTACCATGACTCTCCCAGGAAGCACAGGGTGCCCGGACCTTGCGGAGTTGGCCGCAGCTGTAACTTGGCATCTCCTGGTGACCAAAAGGATGTTTGACCTTGTTGCCTCAAGCACGGCCAGTGGGGGCTACCATGGCTGTCACCAATAAGTTGATCACTTTAGGATGGCAGCCACCAGTCACACACTGCCTGCGCTCCTCAACTGTGTAAGATGCACTCTATATTTTAAATGCACCCTGTGGACCAGTAGCTTGCCTTGTTACTCCATCCCTTCTCCTTCGTGCCTGTGTTCTCTGTGTTTTCTGACTGAAGGTCTTAGAGAGTTCCCATTTGCTCTCACATTTTAACACATTCTATAGATTTTATTGATTTCATTTATTTTTCTTGTTTGCTATAGCAAAATTCAATAATCTTTGTACTGCACACCCCCACTACAATCCATCTAATATTTGAAGAACTCCTTTTGGTATACAAAATAAAACATGAAGGTCTTAGCATGGCACAAAAGTCCTTATATGCTCCAGGCCACTGATTTAAACTTACCCCTTACCTCACAAAAATTTCCTTTACTTCTCCACTGTGTTTCACAGCTCACCATTCCAAGTTTCCACGCTGTCTTGATCTCTGCACATGGTAGGGACTGGACTTTTCTCTCCCATCTACCTGGACCACTTATTCCTGCTCAGACCACAAATACCAAAAGTTTGTTTTCTTTAGGAAGTATTGCTTGAATATTGCTTTGTTCCCAACCTCAAACCTGGACTGTGTACATACATGCACATACACACTCACAGACACACACACACACTCACAGACATACACTGATACATATAGACAGACACATATAAACAGACACACACTCACAAACAGACACACAAACATATGTACACACACAGGCACACAGACACAGACACACAGAGAGATACACAAACAGACACAGAGATACACTTGTACGTGTACACACATACACACACCCTAATATAGGATCACAAGCCCACATGAAATACTCTTGCCCTCCAACTATGTTCCTAAAATTGGTATAAAGTGCACTTGCTAGGGCTGGTGGTATACCTTGCTTAGGGAAGCGCAGGGGCCAGGGTTGTGTTCCTGGCCCCACCTGCCATGTCAGCCCCGCTCTTGAGTGTGCCGAGCTGGCGATGGAGTCCAGGTGCAGTGGCGCATGCCTATAATCTCAACATTTGGGAAGCAGGAAACAGGAGGGTCACTATGAGTCCAAGCTGTGTAGTGAGACCCTATACAAAAAAAAAAAAAAAAAAGAAAAGAAAATGATGAAGTGCACCTGCTACTACTACTGCACTTAAAATCTTGTATCTCAGTTTTCTCAACATTGTTTACTTTGTTAGCTTTAAACAGCTTTGATCTAGGGCTCTTAATGAATTTCTTTTATCCCCAGTTCCCCATCAAATTTGAATACATTACAATTGAGCAGTAAAGATTTGATGAATTGAGTTAATGTATATTTAATAAAAATAAATAAATGTCATTGTACAATCTGAGTGTATGTTTGTTCGTAGGTTAAGGAGGATTTTCATACTTGTCATTTTGGAAATTCAGGACCACAGTGTATTTCTGTGGCTCTATCCCCTCCAGCCTACAGTTTACTCATAGTACCAGAAAATTTTGTCATTTAAATATCATTTTGTAGATTAGTAATACTAATCTGCTAGACACTGTACCAAACGGCATATTTGAACTTGTCCTTCTTGTTCCAAGGGAACTGGATGAGATCACAATATGCCACAAATGATATCTAGGAGTAAAGTTCTCTATAAACATCCATAGCCTCCGATAGCTTCTATGTATTTACATAGATATAGCAAACACAAATCCCAATTCTTTCTCTGTGTCCATGTTACAAGATATTAACTGATTCAGTTTGAATTTCAGTTCAGTTACCCCTAATTGCTTTCACATACATTTATATGAATGCATTTGAGTATTACCTATCTAAGCCTTGGGCCCAAAACTCAAGAAATAAGCACAGTCTGTGGCCTCTGAAGTTTGCAGCCAATACCACCTCAGAATCAGCTGCAGATCAGGTATGGATACCAGATAACCTGGCTTGAGTCTAACTGGAGAACATGGCACTGGGTTCCCTCAGACACTATGGATAGGCCCCAGTCAATGAGAGTTCAGTGTGCAGTCAGATAAACCGACACCCAAATTTTCCCTCCTCTGGTGACATGTACGGGCACATGTATGGGTATTTATCTTTCCTGTTCATGGCCTTCCCCAGGATTCCCCCTGCCTTACATACCTGTTCCACATTTGCACGCAGCATGAGTGTCACTAGGAAGAAGTAACTTTCCTTCCTCTACTAGGTTGCTTGCCATACCCCCCACCCCGCTCTTCTGCCCTCAGAAGCAACACTGGTCACATAGGACTGGTCTGAAGTCCGACACAGCTTTCACTCTTTATTCATCCAGAAGGCAGTTCTGTATAATAGTGAGAGGATGGGCTCTCATACAAACCTAGCCTTGGGTCTGTGTTTCAGCTAGGTTGCCTTTGATAAGAAAATTTAACATTCTTGTTTATTACCATAACATCTAGGAAATGAGGTAACAGTGCTTATTTCACAGTGTTTTGAAGATTAAACATGAAGACCCCCAACAAAGTATGGCAGAGGGTTCCTGTTTTGTCATCGCTGCAGATTTGCATCTTCATCCTGGCATTTCTGTGAAGTCTCTGGCACATTCTAGTTATACTCTGACAGGGATAAGAATCACATATTAGTGATTTTGCTACTGAAAGTTTGGAAAGGAGGTAAAATCTAGAAGAACTCATTTCTGGACTTGAGAGTACAGAAAACTAGAAGGATGTGTTTGAGCCACAGTGGGAAGGGATGGGTCATGTGGAAGGACAGTGCAATGAGGAGCAGTGCATGTGCCTGGGCCTGGCCAAGGTGAGTCACCCCAGAAGGACACACAGAGGTCTTTCCATCAGGTGTAGAATCCCATATATCCTTCAAATGTCTTGCAAATGTTTTTGAACAAAACACCCTTTCCTGCTTTCCCACCAACTAGCCCGCCATCCACCCCCACCTTCAGTCTTCCAAAGTCCTTGCTATTCCTTTAATATATATCAGCCCAGTGTCTGACACTTAATTCTTCCTGTCTTCATACTACGCCTCTCTGACCGTAGCCATGGGAACCACAGCGAATGACGTCAGGTTAGAGTTCCTGGTGCACCAGTGTCCATTGTGAAAGGCCTAGAAAGGATCAATGATGCATTCACTGAACTAAAAACTCAAAACTATTTATTTTCCTTACTAGGATTCAGACCCAGAGTCCTACCAAATATAGCAGAAGGAGAAAGTAGTCCTAATGACTTATAAAAGGAAATAAAAATGAATATCTTGAGGGCCTATTCAGAAGTGAGATGCTGCAGAAAAGAGAAGGTTTGGAAAATAAGAAAAATCTAGGACATAACCTGGAAAAAAATTTAAGTTAATAAAACATGTTGAGGAGAAAGATGGAGGCTAGTAAAAGACAAAGCTCAAATTATAAGGGACACGTGGTGGCTGGCTCAGGGAGTAAGGCTTGTGTGAAAGAAAAAGGTTCAAATTTCAGAGCACACTATAATTAAGTAATGAATAAAGGGAGGGGGGTGAGCCAAAAGGGGTTTTTAAAACAAAGTTAAAAAATATAGGAAACCTAGAGAATTATGTCATTGAGGATGACGTTTATGGCGAAAAAGAGAAGAGAGGCCTGGGAGAACTTTGTTGAACTTGATGATTTGCAAATTGCTAATGCTCAAGAAGAATAACAGAGGGAGCAAGTAGCTGTTGGAAGACTGGTGAGAGAAATGTAGAAGGCAGAAAGAATGAACACTCAGTAGCAGTGCCAGGGTAAATGGATTCTAAGAAAATAAAATTTCTAACGTGAAACTCTGTCAAGTGTGGGGAAATGTAAAGAGTAAGAAGAGGCAAAGCCAGGAGGAGAATTTATGTGAGTAGGTGCTTAACAGAGCCTAAGGGAAGAGAGCTTTTAGAAAATCTCCAGGTAGAGGAAAGGGAAAATGATGATTAAATAAGACAATTCCAAAGACGGTAGAACAAAGAGGAAGCACGTGGAGAACTTTGTCTTGGACAGGGTGAGGCAACCCTCACTTTGGCAGTGAAAAGAAAGCTTTGGATTTAGTCAGTGGGTGGGAAGTAGAGATTTCACATATCCACTTAACAAGCTAGGTTTGAGTGCATAAAGTTTTAGCTTCACATTTCAAAGTGTTTCCAACCTAGTTAGGGATCCAGATGATTGATGATGCAGTTTGTAACACCATAAAATGGTCTGGGGGTCCTGGTTAGGAAGTCGACAGTGAGAGAATGGAAGATGGTATGGTGAAGAAGACATACAGGAGTTTCCCTGGGAGTTATAGGTTAGGTTGGGAAAATGTGGAACTACTGTGGAACAGGGGCTGATCCAGACTGGTGTTTGAGAAAAAGTTAGAAATGGGAAACTTGAGTGAATATTTGCAAACGGAATGAACCTGTTAAAGCTCTTGGCTTAGTTTCTTCTGAGATGGGTTCAAAAACTCAAAGATTTCAAAGGTGATGGTTTTTCTCTGCCTAGAAAAAAATTCTGCTATGTTATCACGGCAGCCAGTCAATATGAAGCAGGCCCCTGAGGCCATGTGTTGTGCTCCACCTTCCTCCTTCCTGGTGAAGTTACAACTTCCTACTTCCTTTTCAAATATCCTGTGTCCTTGTACCTACCTCCAGACCAATTACTACTTGCCACATCATGCAGACTGCTCCCTAAGTTCCACCTCCATCCTCCATATAGCCTTTGTTTACCCAGCTAGGCCCTCAGAAGCTTCAAGTCTCTCCTTTACTATAGTTTTCCCTTTCTCTGCAATGAAGCCTTCTTTTACCTTTCTTGTCTCTTTCCTATACCAAAAAAACCTAACAAAAGGTCTGTGTGGAACCTTATGCCATAAATTATTTGTTTTATTTATATGATTATGGGGAATTACTTCCACAAGACCCAGGGTCAGCGCTGGGTATGTAGCTCAGTGGCCCCGTACCTGCCTGGCAAGTGCAATGTCATAAGTTTGACTCCTGGTACCAAAAAAATTAATAGTAATAATAATAATAATAATAATATTTATAAATAAAATTAAAAACCACAGGGTCTGAGAATTTACTGAAATAAAAGGCAGGATTGTCTTTCATCTTCTCAGACTGTGGTCTAAGAATCATTTAAGTAGTAAGGTTGAATAGCATGTTCTAAATATTCTTGTACACCTAGAAGTTAAGATGAAATCTTATTTGGAAGTAGAGACTTTTGCAAATATAATTAGTAGAGATGAGCTCATACTGAATGAGTGAGCCCTAAACTGGCCTTGACTTGCGGCCTTGTCAGCAGAGATTATCCAGAGAAGAAGGTTGTAGGAAGCAGAAGCAGAGGTTGTAGTGGTGCAGCTGAAAGCCAAGAAATACTAGAGATGGTTAGTAACCACAGAGAACTAGGAAGAGCAAAAGATAACTCCTTCCCAGGAGTCTTCATAATCTTGATTTACTTTGATTTCAGACTTCTGGCTTTAGAACTGCACAAGAGGACATTTGTGCTAGAAGCTACCACCATTGTGTCAATCTACCAGGCACCTAATGCAACTCATAGCAGGAATACCTGGGAGCTCATAAAAATGTCACTTCATTGAACCCATCCCACATCTGAGTCAAATACAGTAAGACTGGTACCTTAGAATCCAAATCTTCAACATTATCCATCTTCTAAGGAAACTTGAACACGGAGAGTTAGTGGCCTAGTTTACTTGCAAAAGAGCTCTGAAAAATCTGATGTTAAAAATGCAGGGCTATTCCATACACAGAGCTATCTCCCTCCTACAAGTGAAGTAGACCACTCGCCATTCTGTGTTGATCCCAGAGGACTTTATTACAGTGAAAAATAACCAGATTGTTCCCAGAATACATGACTTGAAACATTTTGTGTTCCGTGTTCTGGCAGCATTTTAAAGATAAAAACCTTAAGAGTTTTAGATTTTCAGAAGAGAGATTTACCTCTGAGCAATTTGACAAATAATGAGATTTCTCCTAATCCATTTTCTCCCCTGTCATTTTCTCTGTAGGTTTCGATTGTTTGTCTTTTTATTTTGCTTTCTTTTTTCTTCTCTGCCTTACTTTATCTCTCATACACTCAGAAATTAAAGTCATATATTGATATGATAAAGTCATATATATTGAGTTGACAGTTTTGATGTTCTTTATCTCACAGGTCACGTTCAGAATATTTTACTTTCAGGTTTAATCTTTGCATATTTTACCCACCCGTTGTACGTCTCCCAGCTGACAGAAGTTGTCTAGTGTGGTTGATAAGGGCAAAACAGCACTGGGCTGTTGAGGGTGAAATCCTAATATTCATGTCACCTTGGACAATTGATTGAATTTCTTTATGCCTCATTTCTTCCAGTGTAAGATACTGATATTAAGAAGATCTGTGCATCAGTCAACTTACCTTACTTACACTACAGTAACAAGTATCTCCTTTCAATCATAGCATTGGGCCTTACTTCTCACTGAGGTTAACATCGATCATGCTGCTTTAGGTCTTTCTCATTTCTGGATATTGGCTGAGGAAGTAGCCCCAACCTGTCACATCTTGTATTGTTGACAAAAGGAAAAAGAGCTGACAGAACTATGCAATGGCTTTTAAACCTTCTAAGTGGCTGGAGCCATTTCTGTTAATGTTTCCTTCATGATGAAGCAAGTCACACAATATACCTGACATACTCCAGGAGTGGTAGTGCACACCTGTCACATCAGAACTCATGAGGCTGAAGCAGGATGATCACCACTGTGAATTTGACTCCAAAATGGGACTCCATCCATAGTGAGCTCAAAACCAGCCTGAAATATGTACTGAGATTCTGTGTGAAAACAAAACAAAAAATACCTGATATAAGGTCAGCCAAATAGCTCAGTAGATTAAAGCACCTGCAAGAAGGTACAGGGGCTGGGAGTTCGATCACTGGGTCTGCCCTGCTGGTCCTGCCTCAGGGGTAAACTGAGATGGCAGTTGAGCCTGGGTGTGGTGCTGTGTCTGTAATCCCAGCTCTTGGGAGGCTGTAAACAAATGAATCACTATGAGTCTGACCTAGTAGTGAGACCCTGAACATCCTGTAGACCCTTCCCTAAAAATAAAAACAGTAAACAAACAAAAAACAAAACAAAACAAAACCCTGATATAATGAATCAGGGACTATAATTCTCCAGGAGAGATAGACTTATTGGGACAAAGGCTGACAGGAAGAGACAAATTTTTAAATAGCGCCCTTAAACACAACCTTACAGAATTGATGCAAATAATAGATAAATACTACATACAAAGTGTGCAGAACAGCATCTGGTGTTCAGTTCTTGATAAGGACATTGAGAGTGTCTATTTTTAACAAGGTTTACTGTGAGTAGGACAATGCAATTAATTATTCATTCACTCTTCAGCTTAGTGAAGGAATCTAGGGTGCAGGTCAAGTCCAGTGCTCTTAAGAGTTGAGAAACAGATGGACTGTGGTCTTTGTCCGTGTCAGATAGACTCTGTGGAATCTTACTTGAAAGTGTGAAGAGAGAAGGAGAGTTGCTGACTCAGGCTTTTGGACGACTGAGTGCCTTGAGGACTGCGCACAGGGTGCCGCAGCTCCGCGCCCCACGAACCCACATTTGTGCAACTTTCCAAGTAGGCTGCGAGTGCCTTGAGAACAGCAGTGTTTCCTTTTCACCTTTGACTCCCATCGTCTCCTCCAGCCAGCATTTTCTGAACTTAACAAATGGAACTCATCTTCCTCAATATAGCCTGGGAAGGGCGGTAATTTCACAGGAATGGTGTCCTTTTGTCTGGGGCCCCTGGCTTCATTAGCGATTGCATCTGCCTGGATAACACACTCGAGGCAGCATGCTGTGCTCACAGTGTCATGTGAAGACAGAAAGACAGCACGTGGAAATCTGTCAGGGTGGCCAAGAGATCTGAGTGCATCCTTGCCTATAGCTGCACTCGCCGTGCTTGAAACCAGGCGCATTTACATTGGTCTTCAATGGGAGCAAATACATTTGCATTGAAGACTGGTCCTTTAGGGGTGTTGATGCTTTCTGGTCGTGTTTTCCTATAGATGCTTGTCTTGCAAGTTTAATTTTAGTGGGCATTATACAGAGATGATATATCTAATGAGACAGCGTTTGATGGTTTCTCATGATTTAAAGCCTGCATGCAATTATTTTAGGAAGAAGAAAGACCATGAACCTGGTGAACTATGGCCAGGATAAAATCATAGCTCCACTGGTCTGGCCTCATGAACACCTCAGTTGCACAAACCAAATGTTTAAGATGATGACAGATGATCATTTCACGTGGCAACTGCCTGTGTTCATAGCTAATGTTGCCAAGCTCACGAGCCCATAGACCTTGCGGTTATCATCCTAAGGCGATAGCCTGTAAAACTGTCTCTTTTTCTATTCTAACCTTAGAATATGGTTTGTATTTTGGGAAGGAGATGCTTCAAACATGGGGATTGGTCTATAAATGCCATTTTTGGGATACCTTAAAAGCCCCCAAGACTATAGGACATCATATCTAAAGTTTCCAGCACAAGACATGACAATTATGTAGCAGCATACAGAGCCCAAAGTCACACTGTAAAATTGTATCTCCACATCCCACACCTGTGTGAAGTTCCCATCATGAATAAACCAAAGCTATTTAGGAATGATGGTGACCTCAGAAGTCCTTCAGCATGGAGAAGCAAGAGGATTGTCTTTAGAGATCTGTGCAGGACAGCCATAATACCTCAGTGTGCACTGAAGGCTGAGAGCACACTGCTATCCCCTGGCCCTGGGAGCTCAGGGACTAAATGCAGCTAGTGCCTACCTTAGTTGTCCAGAGCTCCACCGATAGAGTCAGGAAGCCTGAACTCTTCCTTTGATCTCACAACGTAATGGTTTTGTGAGCTTGGATATGTCATTTATCTAAATCTCATGATAAGCAAACGTTATTACCTACCTTGTTGGCCATTACGGCATTTGAGTTACTACCTCGGCAACACTGAGTGCTATGCTGTTGTGATTTGCATTCCTTAGGCAGTAGAATATGTGACATGGGCTTGGGTCAGGGACTTGAGAGCAGATCTCAAAGCAGGGGTGAAGGGTGAGAAGAACCAGGAGCACAGACAGACACAGTCGCACTTCCAAGGCCTGTGCTAGGAGCACTGCGGAGGTGTGGCATTACAGTGTTCCAGTGGGGGGGTCTCCTAAGGTTGTTTCCTAAACCAAAGGAAGGTGTGCTGCTAGCCCATTAGCGCCACTTTCCCATGCTCTGACAGCTTCTCCTGTCTTAACTTCTAGTTTGCCTGTCCTCGTAGGCTGGGAGGGCACCCACGAGCTGGTCCTGTTTGGACTTAGGAACAATCAGACTCTGAACTCACAATCACTGTCTGCTGTTGCTGAAGTCTGAGGTTTGCTGAGGCTATGCCCCAGAGGTATGGGCTTCAAGGGCATGAGTGCATGCCCACAAGTACGATAACGTTTTTCACCCTTAATTTTGCTCCTGCTTTACATGTTTAACTTTTGAATTTATTAGTAGGTTCAAAAGGCCTGCAGTTTTTTGTTTTATTTTTTTTTTTTTTGGAAAATATTTTACAAAACACTATTTTTTATCGCCACCCCCAAATTAGACCTTCCAGTTGCTACTGTATTTGGCAGTAGGTTCTCTGTCTTCTTTCATTTACTCTGTGTGCCCTTGATCCTTGGCTGGACAACTCAGGAGATGAAACCCAGAGAAAGTAAGAAGTGCAACTTAATGAGAAGATTTCCCAGACAGACTGACTGGTGCCTGTGTCCTTGACAGATTACTGCGCTTGGTCCATCCCTTGATTTGCAAAGCTTGTGTATAAAATATTACCTTTATAAAACTACCTAAGATAAGGTGTGTGAAGCAACAGGCAACTCTTTGCATATCTCACTTTGCCTCAGCTATTAGCCTTCCAGAATGCTGCATTTTCCTCTGGTGGGGAACAATGTACTTCAAAAGAAAAGTAGTGACTTACTTTTACTTATACCTGCTGTCTGGTAAATTTTACCTCCAGAGTTGGCTAATACACTATTCTGCCAAAACGATCTTTTCTGTAGCCCCACCTTTTCTTCTTCTACCCTCTTTACTCCCTTTATTCATTCATCCACTTCAATGTATTTGGTTACTAGATTAGCTGTAAGCATTTATTATTGTATTAAGTAACTTCCTGAATTGATCTGATCCATACATATGTAATTTATGTATATGGCACAAGGTCTCACTGTGCAGCTTGGACTCATCCTCCTGTTTTCAGCTCCCCACTGCTGGAATTATAGTCGTGTGCCACCATGCTGGGACTGGCTCGCTGGCTGAGTTCACTCTGGATGGGGCCGGTGCAGCATCCGGGACCAGGGATTAAACCCCGGTCCTGTGCTTGCCAAAGCAGGCACTTAGTCTGCCGAGCAGCTTATTGTTAAAATGCAGTATGTGCCTCTCTTCTGGTCCTCTTCCATCTTCTTTATCCCTCAAGCTATATATTTATTTATTATCTCCTACTTATTATTATTGTTTTTGTCCTAATCTGGAGAGCACGTTCTTAATATCAGGAGCTCTACTTCACTACTGATTATAAAGGTAGCATGTTCTCCCTCAGAGGATGCAGGAATGGACTCAAAAAGAAATCTGCAGTACAAGGGATAGTGTGGTCATTTGAGAAATAAAATACAGATGAACGACCGAAGAAGTGAACACGTTCTGATAGGAGAATCAGAAAAGAAGGGGTGCAGAGAGGGAGAAAGGTAAAATCAGGACAGGGTCCCTGATGTATTTTTGTGTATCTTTTTTGCTCAAACCTCCATATTTATTTTTTATTTGACTTTTTGATACCAAGGAGTCCCTGCATAAGAAAAAAGATAAAAATTAGTAAATTCTTTGGACCTTGAAGGGAAGGTTCCGGGACCTGTTCTGGTTACGATCTCTAGCTCAACCTCCTTTGGTTTTGAAATTTGAGTATGTAAGCTAATGAAAAAAGATCACAGAGTCTGAAATACCCTAGAGCACTCTGGCATCTTAAATCATCAAAAAGTCCTAAATTCTGTTAATCGTACTGTAACCAAAGTGGACAACTTTCCAGTATGTTCCATAAAGTTATTTTATAAAGAGGAAGCACGACAGTATCCGCCAAAGGGTCTCTCTGCCTATCACTGAGCAAATTGCTCCCATTTCCTGGAAATTGGAGAGAGATTATCACAGGAAATCTTGAGACCGTCCTCAGCCCACCCCTGCTGCGCTTGCTGTCAATTTGTGGCTTAAGGTAGAGGTTTGGCAGTAAATTGGAGGCAGGGTTGCTTTTCATCTTTTAAAGAGTCCTTTATTCTTCTGGAAATGCATCTTCCAGATTCATTCCATTCCAAAATTGAGTCGCTTCATTTTCCTAGCTGAGGTGAATAGATTCATTTCACCCTGTGGTCACACCTTGGAGATCTTACACGAGAGGCTGCCTGTGTTTGCTTTGCTATTGTTAGGATTATGTCTTGTTCCACTCCCAAGGGATTGATAACAATACATATCTGAAACCATGGATGGGCAAAGTAAAAGAACAGAGAGATCGAAGGAGGAAGGGAGAAAAGAGAGAAAAGAGGGGAGAAGAGGTAAGAGAGGGAGGAAGAGAAGGAGAAAAGAAGGAAGATGGTATCATGCGCCATCAGCAGATAGTGGTGACCTACTCTATGAAAAGAAAAGTAAACAAACAGGTAAGGATTGAGCCTAACACATGTGTGAACAGTAGGGAGCTGCTAGAATCTGTTATAAACAGTGGCTGACGTTGGACAGCGTGTCCCAGGAGCAGGAGTAAGTTGTTTTGACGAATAAGGTCAGCTTCCACACTGTTTTTGCTTATTCAAGCTGAATAAATACAGATAGTGATTTATTGAGTTTTAAGTAGAAGCAAGGTCTCCGGGAGGGTACATGCGCTTGGGGCTGGACAGCTGTGTCACTTGTCTTTGGCTCACCTCAATGGGAGAGGTTCGAACAGAAGACTTGTGCAAAGCTCCCTGGGCCTTCCACACCTGGTGTAGGAATCTCACATCTCTGCCTGGCACTCAGCTCCAGTAAGTAAGAAGTGATCTAGTTGGGAGGTTTTGTTCAATCAATTCTAAAAATAACATGGTTTAAAATTGTTTATCTAATATAAATACTTATTAGTTTATACCCGCCAAACCCAACCCAATGCCTTCTCAATCCCTTTTGGACCATGAGCTCAAAGGAAACAATTAGAGCCTGAAAATTTGCAAGCAGAAAATTAAACGCGGTTTTGCCTAAGTGATGTCTCTTGCTGCTCCTTAGCCCCATTCTATTTTCTTCTTCAATCCCTGCTATTCCTTGCATAATCCTCCTTCTCTGGAGAGGATAAAAATAAATCTATGGTATTTGGGGCTTGACAAATGTACTTCTCATGGCTCAGCTAGTCTACCTAAAGGTGCTGGTGGAAATGAAGGTAAGTTTTCTCTTTATAACCATTGGTGTTCTTGAAATCTAAAGCAGTCAATCATTTTAAGCGTATATTTACCATATCATTTAGATATGGAGTTATATCCATGTCTCAGTGTATCCTTTTAATGGGGCATTAATTCTGTTAGCAATAATGTTCATGTATTATAGGAATTTTGATTCACATGATACAAAGTTCCATGGAAAATTGAATGCGCTATCTCTGGTCTCTTTTTCTGCACAAATAGAAAGATTTCAGGTAAAGTCTTGTAACTATTATGCACATATTGCCCCCTTTTCTCCTAGCCCCACCCAAACCAGAAAGTTTTCAAATACTCTGTACCCCCCTACTTTTGGAAACAACTCTTTGTATCAAATGGAAGGAATTTCTACTTCCTGTGTATGAGCAAAACCATCTAGTTTATTTGCTTTGGTCGAGTCTTAAAAATATATTGATAAGCCAATGAGTATTTGGAATAATTTGTAATTTTGTTTATGCTACTGCTCCTGAGGGGAATAATAAATTTATATAACATAAATAGTCTGGTTTACAAAAAGATTAAAATCCAAAGCACACCTGGTGCAGATGAGTGTCTTTAGTAACACTCAGATACAGATTCTTGTCATCCTTCCTGTCTGACAGATGATTCATTCTCCTTTCTGGTCTACTAATATCTGAATGTCTTCTCCTCCAAGGTGTCAGTCATGCTTTTCCTTTCAAAGTCAGCTTTTCTCTTAATGTTTCCTTTTTTATTTTATTGTTAGTTATTGATTTTATATTTATTTACTTCTTAATTGTATTTAGTATCGAGTCTCACTATGCAGCTTGGACTCGTAGTGACCCTCTTATTTTCAACATCCCCAGCTCTGGGATTGTAGGTATGCAACACCATGCCAGGTTTCAGTGGCCAATTCAGCATGCCATGGGCAGTGCCAGCACTGCATGTGTTGCCAGGGATCCAACCCTGGCCTCTATGCTTGACTAAGTAGGTACTTAGTCTGCTGAGCTATCTCGCCAGCCCTTCACTCTGGATTTTAAAGAAATAAGACTTCCGTGTGGCTATTGCAGGATATACATCAAAAAAAACATTTTAGTTGATGTGTTTCATCCATGGTTGCTTGTTCTCTGTTCCCATTTATCAAAAATTAGCCTATCTTCCTTGAGTCAAAGCTATCCCTCAAAGGGATGGTTCTTGGTGAGTATAATGGGAGCTTAGATGGAGTAGGCATTTGGATATTTCTTAAAAGTTTCATTGTAACTTCTTTGTTCTACAATACTCAGGACTTTAATATTCTACTCTGGAAACTTCTGCATCTCAGTAAGCTTCACTGGTAATTTTGCATCTTTATCCCAGACATGATTGTTATTACCTGGGAAGTCTAACTAAAGGCTATGAGGTCATTTATTAGTTTTCTCTATTTTGACCTGTAAGTCATGGTTTAAAAAGCCTAAAGAGAATCAAAGGATTTTCTTGTGGGGATTTTCATGACAGAAGGATCTTGTGATCAATTTTTACTCCTTAAATCAAAAAGAATAGCAAATACTTCTGTACATACATCTAGTATGTATGTAATTGCAGCTGTCTTTTTTCCACAAATTATTAAAAATAAAAAGAACAACACTTGAAATTCATGACTTTTGAATAATTCTTCTAAGTTCTTACTTGTTCCAATTTAATTTCCAAAAAGCTTTTTTCTTCTTTTTCTTCCTGTCTGAACTGTCCTTTATTTGCTATGAAGAACTCTTTATATTCATTGAGATCTTCCAGGGAAAATTTTCTTTCCTCTAGATCCTTCTACCATGACAATCTCCCAGTTCTCCTTTCACCATTTAGCCTGTCTGAGTTCTGTGTCACTTGCTAGTCCTGCCCTGTGTTTGGGTAACGGAGGAGCTTTGTCCCTCATCTTTATTTGCCTGTATTTCTAGCTGACTTTGAACATTGCTTTTTCTCTGGTAGGACAAGTTGGTCTTTCAGCTTGATTAAGAGTAAGTAGTATTGACTCCTCATGTAAGGAGGTTGAGAGTTCTACAAAATCTCACCTAGATCTATTCATTGCTTGCTTGAAAATGAATAAAGTTCTGTGTTATCATAATGAGTTGGATGTGGATTTTCTTTGCTCCTCAAGCTAATGAAAATTAGGGGGCTTAAGGTGCCAAATACAGGTCGAAGTAGGAAAGAGAAGTTTCTGCTTTTTATATTTTTAGTTTTCCACATTCCCTAAATTTTTGGAGCCAACTGGATAGGTGAACATTGTGTTCAAGATAGGTGTATTCACTTATAATCCCAGCACTTGGAAGGCTGAAGAAGGAAGATTGCAAGTTTGAAGCTAACCTAGGTTTCATATCAAGTTCAAGGCCAGGCTTGACTACATAGCAAGTCCCTTGTTCAAATGAATAAAGTTGAAACTTGGCCTCTGTCCTCATCTCTGGGATAGCTTGCTAAAATACTTGTAAAATGTTAACATTGATAAGAAGCACTGGGTCAAAACAAAGCTTGTTTTGCCATTGTCCCTACTCTGACAATTACGTAGCCATGCCCTTATACAGACTGTGCTTGTCTCCTCATTCTTTCTGTTATCTTGTCCCCAGTCATAAAAATTACACAACATGCAAAACATTGCTAGGAGCAGATGCCCCCTTATGGGAGATGTTTCTAATAGCCCGTGTCTGTAACAGTTCTTTCTCGGTGCCATTATCTTCTTTGTAGTTCCTGACTTTCTTCTTTCTTACTGAAGCATTTGCATGTAAAATAAAGAGGATGGAAACATAAAAACAGAACAGCAGATTTGTTTGTTCTGAGAACATCTGTTCTCCTTGTAAAGTATCTGCATGATGTGGTCCTGTTTTCTTCCAGTGCCCTCTCAGTTTGCTCCTGTAAAAGCAACTGTTCTGTTTAGCTTAGACTTTAAGGCAATATTGAGCAGCATTTTCCAGTGAGATGAAATATAGGGGAAAATCTCTGAATATATAAATTTTAGATGATATTAAAGACAAATAAGGATAAAAAAGGAGCTGATATTGAATGCAGAATAGTCTATTATAGAATTATTTTTCTGAAGACTTTTTGTGTGACTCCGCAGCATCTGTACCCAATTTTGGCTATCCAATCCTTGGTACATTTCTTTACTAAATGCTCAAATTTGCATACATTTAAAAAACTTTAAATACAGGTTCTTTGCTGTGTACGCTATGATGAAAAAAACATTGTCCATTTTAAAGTTTACTTTTCAAGAGGATCCCTTTAGACTTTAAGGCTACCATTATAATCAGCAGATATATGGGTATAAAATGCTCAAAATTAACAGGTATGATTTAAAATTACATAGACATTTCTATGCAGATGACATTTTTGTTTCTTCCTTAAATAGTTTATGATACTTTTCTCCTTGGATACAGAGGAGAGAGTAGCTGCTAGAGATAAATAAGAAAGCTTCAAAAATGACTTAGATTACAATACTCTGACCTTAATTAATCACTGGCAAAGAAATAAAACAGGTATAGATGTTCATTATTTTTTAAAAACCCTCATTAAAGCCTCTATGACGTGCCTGGTCCGGTGCTTTCTAACTATGGTGAATCCAGCACTTGTGGCACATCACAACTATAAGAATATATGGGCCATATATGTATTTTAGCTTTTATTCTAAGTCATTTTTAGAGAAATAGACTTCCACACATTGATGGATTATTCTATAAATATTTATTCTGCATTTTCCATGTGGGCTCGTTCTCCACTTAGAATGTGGAAACTTGGTCTAGGTCTTCTGATTCTAAGCCATCTTCTTTGTTTTTGAATTTACATCCCCGTCTAATGATGATATTCTCTCTAAAGTCAGCCTACAGTCTTTTCCCTTCAGCAACTGGATTCTTGCGTTGTCTCAGTGTCTCCCACCTTTGCCCACAGGACCTTGCTGGCCCGCATCCCGACAGGACACACTTGCGTTGCATCTTGAGCATTTCCACCACAGATAACGGCATGGCTAATTCCTTTACACAGTGGTGCTTGATATGAGACATTGTTTCAAGCTAAAAAGTTCACTTGTGAAACTTAACATTATTTCAGATTTTAAGTCTTTGGATCATTTTGGAGGATGATAAAAAAAAATAATGGAATAAATCTGGGGACCCTCACATTCCCTTCAGGAGCACTACTTACCATGGGATTTAAACTTTGACGTCATTCCTATTGTGATTTTTACTATGATTTATCTGGTCACTGAATGCAGCTAGGACTGTGGGTTAATTAATGGAAATGTCAAGTTAGCTAGCATACGTTACAGAGTTTTTTGCTCATCTAATTGTTGCTTACTTTCTAAAAGCCAGACTGGTGCATTATGCCTAATAATCATAAGATTCTAAAATAAATATGAGACATTTCTTATATGTTTCCTATATGTCAAGAGGTTCATTTAAGTTCTAAGACTTTGAGAAGCAAACAGCAGTTGGCTACTGACTCCTGAATGTATTCCCACAGTGTCATTAGCATTTTAAAGACTCATATAACAGATAAAGCAGGGAACTGGTTTCTTTCATTGCTTTGTGACTGTAGTGTGTGATCTGTGGGTTTTGCCACTGGGGTCTATTGTAGAAGATCCTGTGGGGACAGGCACATGAACTTGTCCTGGGTCATGTGCACCAGTGTGGCTTTGACAACCTTAATGCGTGAACCCTGCTTTCAGAACTGCTTCTAACACGGGCCCTACCACTGCCCTTAGGCAAAGGACCTGAGACGCTATATGCGGGGCAGAAGCTCAATGACAATGAATGGCACACAGTTCGCGTAGTGCGAAGAGGGAAAAGCCTGAAGCTAACGGTGGATGACGACGTGGCCGAGGGTGAGTACAACCAGGCGACCTCTAACTCCCTTAGAGCTCTTGGATATTTCGTAAAAACTTTCCATGTTGCTTGATATAAATTTCAAATCACCTTTCCTCTGGATCAGCTTACGAAAGCTGAAGAAAAGTCAGCCTCTGTATTTTCCTAAGACTTTTCATCAACATATGCTTAGAGTTTACTGACATCTATAACTATACATAGGGTCTCTCTCCTTAGACACAGAGTGTACACCTGCAGGACAGAAGTAGGATTCTACAGATTCTTCTATTATTCAGTAATCACAAAATCATTTCTCAGCCATCTGTCTGTGGGAGCTCATTCTGTCTGTGATGAGCACCGGGAGATGAAGAACCCAGGAATTCAATCTATTACAGAGATGCAAATACCTAAAACACCACATCATGCTGAAAATGAGGTTTGGTTTGCTTAACTTTTCCTTTATTTAATCATTACTACCTGAACACCTATTCTGTAGTAAGAACTGTCTCCAGGAGGAACTGGAGATATGGTGATGTGCAAACAGGACGGATCCTCTGCCAGGTGGAAGTTACCTTTAGGAAGATAATGCCTGAATGACTCCATGGGTATACCAAGAAACACTGAGAACTACACACAACTCACAAATATTTTCTGAGAGCCTGGTGGCTCTTGGCAAAGTCTTAGCATTATGGAAGATAAAAAGGAAGCACAGAAGTTATCTGTTTCTTCAGATAGTGAATGAATCTACTAGATTAGTGGAGAATGGCATTAGACAACAGAAAATCAATAGATTATGAGCTTCTAATTTGGGTGAATTAGATTAAAATTTTTAATCAAAATACAAGAAGAAATTGCAGTAGAGACATTAGAATTATGAAAGTAAATCTAGAGCCAGAATTAGGTGGGTGGCTACAACTGACAAGCTCTAGGGAGGAGGAGAGCAGGTGCGTCTAAGGGTTCTGTTACAGGCTGCATTCAGGAAGCCTGCTAATATTCCAACACATAGTATGCAGAGTTCTCACCTATCTGGGAAAAGGAAACTTGGAGAGGCGGAGGGGGTTTTGGGGAACGTCCCCTTCACCTGACTGCAGCCCTGACACCAACTCTAAAGGATGTTGGGAAGCTGCCTGCCATTTCTAGGCATGACAAATCCATCAAGTGGCCTAAGCCATTCCTACAGTGTCTTCCATGGCTAAGATAGCCAAGGTAGTGAGGAACTCTGGGGTTCAACACAGTCACTGCCACTAAATTGCTTTGTGCCTCTAGGAGAGATAGAATAAACCTCTTTTGTATTTTATCATCCTTAAACCTACACTTCTCTTATCTCTAAGGCTTCTTCCAGCATCCATGTTCTGCAACTTGGAGTGCTCTCATTTAATCTTACATTGATAAGACTGAGTATCAAGGACCAGCCAATAGCTAAGTGGATTACAGTCCCTGCCAGCAGGCCCAGGGTCGATCCCCAGGCCTGCTGTGCCAGCCCTGCCCCTGGGGTGTGCTGAGGTGGCAATTTAGCCTGGGGGTGGTGGTGCCCACCTGTAATTCCAGCTCTTGGGAGGCTCTGAACAGGTGGATCACTATGAGTCTGATCTAGTAGTGAGACACTGAACACCCTGTAGACCAGTGGTTCTCAACCTTTCTAATGCCGTGACCCTGCAGTACAGTTCCTCATGTTGTGGGGACCCCAAACTTAAAAATAATTTTGGTGGCTACTTCAAAACTGTAATTTTTCTACAGTGATGTTTCAGAATGTAAATACCTGATATGCATTATGTATTTGTTCGACCCCTGTCGGGGTCATGACCCACAGGGTTGAGACCTGCTGCTGTAGGTCCTTCCCTAAAATAAAAAAAAAGAAAGAAAGACTGAGTATCTATCTATAGTTTTAGGATCAGAAATTATGGTAAAGTCTGTGTCTGTGCAGTTTGTGTGTCTATGTGTGTGTGAGTGTGTGCGTGCACTTGTGAGTGTGCGTGTACATGTGCATGTGTAAGAAGAAGAGAAAGAGTCTGTGGAGAGACACAACATCCAGTAGGCAGGAGATTCCACATTAGCTGTCTTCCTCACGTCAGGTCCTTTCATCTTTCATAATTCAACACAGTCTTTTAAAATAAATGCTTTTTATTTTAATTTTACAGAAGGAGGACATGCAGCTCAGAGAGCTGCTTAATTAAGCCTCAAATTGATGTCTATGTGATTCCACAAAATCAACTTCTTTGCTTTACATCATAATCTATCACAGGGAAATGAAAAATGTAGTGAAATGGATTATGGTGAGGTGGGGAATTCATTTAAGAATGCACACAGAGCTGGGCGTGGTGGCGCACGCCTGTAATCCCAGCACTCGGGAGGCTGAGGCAGGAGGATTGATGCAAGTTCGAGACCAGCCTGGGCTACAAAAGTGAGCTCAGGACCAGCCTCAACTGCATAGTGAGACCCTGTCTTAAAAAGACAAAAAAAAAAAAAAAAAAAAAGAATGCACACAAAAGGCCGGCCTGATGGCTCAGCGGGCTAAAGCGCTTGCTTAGGCGGATTGCAGCAGCCGGGTTGTCCTCCTATCATGCTGTGCTGGCCCTGCCCGCGGAGCACGCTTAGAAGGCGACTGAGACAAGACATGGTGGTACACGCATGTAATCACAGAACTCGGGAGGCTGAAAGGACAGGTCCAATTTACATAGTGAGATCCTGCAGACTCTGTAGACCCTGTCCTAAATACAGAAAACAAAACAAAACCGCGGATTATAGCACTCCTTTTTTCCCTGAAGGAACCAGAACCACATCAAATATCCCATAAGAAACTCCCATTGTAGAACAACTTAGTGGTGGTACACAAACAGGGAGGTTTCTAGTCTACACACCTGAAGAGTAACTTAGCTTTGTGAAAGGAATGATAAAAGGAGATGCAAAAATATTTAAAACTCATAGTCAACCTACATTAATGATTCGAGAAATCCCCATGAGCTGTTAGTGAGAACAGAAGCCTTCAAAAGCTGGGGTGAGTTCCCCATTCCTTGCTGATTCCCCTGGCTTGGTGGGCTAAATCCTAGGGTGATCCACTTGCAGCGTGTTTTCAGTAGCAACCACTAGATGGCACCACCACCACAGTCTCTCTGTAGTGAGTTCCTTTCATTTTCCTTGAAAAATATCTGCCCTACAAGTACAGTCATAAAGAGCCACACACTGAGGGTATTATTGTAGTTCCCCGTCTCGATCATTATTCTTTCAAAGAACCTTTGGAATAAAGGTAATTATAAATTGTGCTTTCTGTAACCACTAATAATTAGAAACCAGGGCTGAACCCCGGAACACCAAAGTCATTGGGTAACTTGATATTTGAAATTAATGAAGTTCACTCATTTCCGGTCTGACCCCCTACTTCACTGCTGATGGAAGAAAGCAGCTTTGAGGAATAAGAAATTTAGGGAGAGGAAAAGAGTCACTTGGTGTATGAGTTATAACAGTTGGCTGCTTTTTACAGTGATGAGGAGTTTGAAAATTGTAATTTTAGTTCACAAAAGCCATAAAATCAAGGAAGGAAGCTAAAATGCCATTCTGAAGATTATTAAGTAGCATCCTGGTGGCTTATTTAGTGATGCCATTTGTCTCAGTTACTCTTCTCTTGTTGCTGGGACAAATATGCAACACCCAAAATAAAGGAAAGGTTTATTTAGCTTACAGTTACTGGAGGTTGCAGTCCATACTCAGCTGCCTCCAAGGCTAAGTGGCACTGGGCAGAGGGCATCTGGTGCATGGTAATAGAACAGCAGCAATGGCAACAGAGAGTCTGTCTCTCTCCCTTAAACTGCATTCAGGCTATTGTCCCAAGCCGGGGAAGGTACACACATCCATCATCCCAGCAGTACTAAGACCTATAATTCCAGTGGATCATTAGTTAGTCTCAAGCTCTAGAAGTCCCCGCCCCATGATTGCATGAGGCTTTGGGAGGACAGCTAGACACAGACCATAACACCATTCATGCTGCTTAAGGTTCCCTCAGGGGCAAATTTTCAGCTGGTTTATAGAAATGATGGAAAGAATAGGTCAGACTCCCAGGAAATCAAAAGCAAAGCAGGAAATATTCACCAACCCAGTATTTTTCATTTGTAACAGTGTAATTGTATTCTTGGAAACATATTAAGTTTAGTTGACAGTTAATAAGGATTGATTGATTGATTGGGCTGGATTTCTATTGTTAAGAATAAATTAAAAGAATGTCTCACTTGGGTTATTCTCCAACTAGGGCCATAATGATGCATGAACCACCCACTCCACCCTTAACTTCTTCCAAGTACAAAAATTCACTTTTCTTTTCATTACTTTGGTCCAAATCAACTACTTCCTGCTTCACCTCAGCTGTGAAAAAAGCTATTTTCCAAAGTTTTGATTAAAAATATATTCTTCTTGTTAATAAAAAGTTTGATAAAATAGGACTTGGAATTGTAAGGTTAAAATGAAGTTATTTATTTCAAGACTTGCTGGGATCCTTTAATAAGTTAATGTATGCTGATAATCATCAATAACTAAATATGCAGTATTTTTCAAATATATAGCCCTAGAAGGAAGATTTTTTTTTTTTTTTTTACTAAAATACTTACTGGCATAAACTTTTTTTTTTTTTTTTTTTTGCGAAACCAGGGATTGAACTCAGGACCCTGCGCTTGCCAGGCAAGCGCTTATTATACTGAGCTATCTCCCCAGCCCTGTCCCTAGCATACACTTTTAAAAAGTGGTAGTATCCTGATGAAAAGGGATTGGGATCAATGGAGCTGAAAAATGGTAAGCAAAGTATGAGCATCCTACACTAAGACTTTGGAAGCCTGTGTTTTCTTAACTTCTCTGGCTGTATTGAAAGCCAAGAGAAGCCAAGTTACTTCCTATTGGCCTGTCTTTAACTAATTAATTAATTAATTTGTGAAGCTCTTTTTTTCTAAAGTTTGTAAAAAGTTTTTCTTTTTTATGTATTTACTACAGGGTCTATAAGGTCTCACTATGTAGATCAGACTCATAATGATCCTCCTGTTTTCAGCCTCCCAAGTGCTGAGACTATAGGTGTGTGCCACTATGCCCAGTCTCAATCACTGTCTCAGTGTGCCCCAGGGAAGGGGCTGGCATGGCACACCAGGATTGAACCCTGGTCCCTGTACCTGTCTAAGCAGTTGCTTTGATCTGCTGAGCTATGTGGCCAGCCCTTGCTAAGCTCTCATCATTGGACAGGAGCCTTCTGTGGAGAAATTATGATCTGATTCCTGGCCCTGCAGCTAATGTCTCTAATAGAGTATAGTCTTGCCCCTGAGATCACAGCTGCTCGTCATCCTGTCATCCTCCAGGTCCTCTGTTGTGCTCTAAGGGACGTATAGAGAACACTAAAAGTGGGCCCTATTTAATTTTTTCTTTTATTTCTTTATTTATTTGTTATATGGTCTCACTACGAATCTCAGACTAATAGTGATCCGCCTATGTCAGCTTCCCAGGTACTGGGTTTACGGGTGCGCACCACCATGCATGGTTTCAGTGGCTGGCATGGAGTGCCCAGGGCAAGGTATGCTTGGCAGGAGGTGGGGTCCTTGCACTTGCCAGGTAGACATTCAGACTGCTAAGGCTTCTCCCCAATCCCCCAGTGCATCCTATTTTAAAAGAGACTTGAATCCTAATTAAAGAGAAAGAAAGTAAGTGGAAAGTAAGTAGAAAATGATGAAAACCTTTCATAGAAAGCGAAACATTGATTGCTATACAAAAACTATCATAAGATATTCAATTCCTACGCAGTGATCTAAGTATTTCAGGTACATTAACACATTCAACCCTCAACACTTGATATCTATTTTACACATGAGAAAGTGAGGCATGAAAATGTTTAGGAAATCCCCCAGGATAACCCAGTTGAGAAGGTATGGAGCAGGGCAGCATATCCAGGGATCAAATAGAGAGTTTATATGCTTATCCACTTTCTACTGTGGCCTCTTGGGAAGTTAAAACTTGAATCTGGCCCAGCTTTTCCACAGGATTTCCATATCACTCTCAGGATCGGGCCACAAATGCCTTATGGGTCATCAGCGACACATGGGAATGAATATGTGAACAGGACCCACGGTCGTGAGACTGCTCAGGGCAGGCAGACACTGAAAACATCACCTTGAACTAGGTGGACAGGCGCTGTGATATTGGGCTGTGGGGGAGAAGTGTGAACTCATTATTACAGCTTCACCACGGAAACTTCGCGAGTTAAATTCCACCTTCTGTTTTCGTGGATACTGATGTAGGCAATGCGTCAGATTTTTCTTCAGAGACAGTATCACATACAAGTAAAGATAAAGGCTTTGGGATTCATATACCTGGACTCAATTGGAGGACCTAGCACTTATTTGCTTAAGCCCTGATCATATTTCTTAATCTGTGTGAGCTAGATGCTCACATTGCTAGGGTAGGATGACGATCCCTTGCTGTAGTTTCATTGTGATGTGACATTGGTTAGGCAGGCCAGCTGCAGAGAAATAGTCAGTAGTCCTGATGTTGCTTTGTCATGTCTCACTCATGTTATTTCTCTTTCTTAGGAAATTCAAAAGCGTTTTTGAGCATCTTTTTTTGTACAAAAAGATGAAGGTCCTCATAGAAACTGCTTTCGAATATATACATATTTACAGGTGCAGGAGCTCCTTTAGCAAGCAGTGGACTCAGTCCCTTTTCTATTTGGTTCCACATTGCCTTCTCCTCTACCATGTCAGGTTTAGCTGAAGCTTCTCTTTGAGTCAACCTAAACCCTAACTGTCCGTGTGTTAAGCCAAGTTGTTCCTCAACAACTATTTCCTAGTTTTATCAAATTGATTTCCTAATGAAAATCCTGTGGAATCTCCTTATCCCTCATTCCTGAAGGTTGGGTGTACAAGTGTCTCTAAAAGCTCCCAACTGACTTGAAATTATTTCTTGAGATTCCTTTTCTCACATAAGGATCTGTCCTCTGGAATCACAAGGGACCCTCCTCACTTCATCATTCTCATGGTAGATTTTGTGGGTAAAATATATTTATTTATTTATTTATTTTTTTTTTAGAATTTTTTTTTTCTTGTTTCAGAACTTTTGTTTGTTTATTTATTTATTTTTATGGCCGGCTCAGCCTGCCCTGAGAGCAGGGCCGGCACAGCATGTGGTGCCAGGGATCGAACCGCGGTCCCTGCAGCTGCCTAAGCTTTCCTAAGCCAGCGCTTTAGACCACTGAGCCATCCTGCTGGGGTCCTTGTGGGTAAAATATAGAGTAGCATGAATGCAAACACCAACATAGTATAACTGATAACTTCATGCAGAGTGGCTCTGACCTCTTCCTAGTCATCCTCCCACCTGTCCGCATGGGTATTATCAACAGCTGTGGGGAAATTGATACTGAGTGCTCATTTCTATTACTTCAGTGTTTTAGGACAGGTGGGGTTAGGTCATGGAGTTTTGCAGTATCAGTGCTCAGAGCGGTTTTCAAAATTAATTCATTGAATTCAAGAATTCTTTTTCTTATTATCAACAGATTTTGCTTGCATTTTGATTTTTATCTACAAAATTGTATTTGTTAACCATCATTGCTTTATTTTTGTGCATAGTTAGAGAATGATGTGTAATAAGTTGTCACAATACCACCCAAAAGCTCAGAAAAAGGAAGTCTGACTTTGGTGCTTAGGAATAACTTTTGGCAGGTCTGAGTTTGCTCCTGGAGGGAAGATATCTGTCTTGGCTTTCAAGGTTGTATGTCTTAGTTACTTTTTACTCATTGCTGGGACAAATACCTGACACTCAGAATTAAGGATGGAAAGGTTAGCTCATAGTTTGTGGAGGTTTCAGTTCCTACTCTGCTGGCTCCGAGGCAAAGAGCAGCAGTTCATGGCGGCAGAAAACAATAAAGAGCAGAGGTCAAGCAGCAGTTGTGGCGCCCATCAAGTCTCTGTTCTGTGCTGAGAAGCAGTGCGTGGTTTCAGTGGCACAGCTGCAGAGTGGCACAAGGAAGACCAGGACTTCTCCATGGAAGCAGGGCGGGGCCGAAGGCCAAAAAGCCTCAACTGCTTTGTGTACACGTTTCGGCTGAGTCACTTTGGCGCAGGCCCCATGTGCCCCAGGGAAAAACCAATGGCACCCTAGGGTGGGCCCAGCAGGGCAGGTGCGCCCCTGCTGCACAGATCCAGCCAAGCTTCCCACATCTCAAGCTGATACAACCTATGGACTACCACAATGTGATTGAGTGAATCGCCCAAGTTCAAGCTTAAGGTACCCAAGGAAGCACATTGTCCCTTTTTGCCAGTTGTGTTTTGAATCAATAAAGAGAAAGAAAAGAGATAGAAACCATATACCACTTTACTAGTGAGACTCTGTCATTAAAATATGACACCCATATAATGAAGCTCAGAGGCAGCTAGAGAGGCTCACTTGAATCTAACAAAGAATGAACAAACATCCTCTGTGGAAGCAAGAAGCAAGGAGGTCTGCCAACACCTCTGTGCCACACTATACAAGTGGCATACAATGAGTGTTTTGGCTCAGTGGTGCCTTACTCAGAAAAAGAGAACAGGAAGCTTAAAGGGATGAGCTATACACATACAGCAGAGCTGTGCATCTCTTGCATGTCATCCTTAATATTTTGTATTATGTCACCCTGTCCTTCTACAAAGTTGTGAAAGAGAAAGTAGAGAGATCCTGGTATGTCTTGCCAGGGGAGTTTCTGCAGTGAGGAAGTTCACAACAAGAGAAAGCAGGGCAAGAGGAGTCCTCTTCCTGTCTCTAATGCCATAATGCAGGAGAATACAGTTTGTTATATTTTATTTTATTTCTACAATTTTTTTACTAGTGTATGTTTGTGATACTAGAAGATTGCAGTCCTAGTGTGGAGTTGGTGACCATGCAAAGCACAGTCTACTTCTCTTTTTTTTATCCTCTTCCTTCTTGTCTCTCCCCAGTCCCATCACTATGTAAAGGAATTGCATCGCGATTCCCTTCCCATTTGGGAAAGTTCTGTATCTCTAGATCCTACCAGTGACCTTTTATTTTTCTCTTTTCTTTTAGTTTGGGCTTGTCTGTAAAAGAAACACTGTGGGGCTAGGGAGGTAGCTCGATGGTCTAAGCCTCTGACTGGCAAGCACAAGGACCCCTGGTGTTGTATGCCATGCCAGCCCCAGAATGCCAAGGACGACACCGGGCATAGCTGGGCATGCCTGTAATCCCAGCTCTGGGGAGGCTGAGACAGGAGAGTCACTAGGAGTCTGAGCTGCATAGGGAGATCCTATACCAAATAAATAATTTTTTTCTAAAAAAAGAAACCCTGTGATACTTATGCTCATGTATCTGATTTATTTCATTTAATATTACAATTTCAAGGTGCAGCTATTTTCTTATAAATGACTTGGCTTAACTTTATCCTTGTTGATAGCAGAGAAGGACTCCATGGTGTATAAATGCCACACCTTCTTTGTACATCAGTCTGTGGATAGACATATCCAAGAATTCACTGAAATAGAACATGAATGAGTGTGTGCAACCCTAGTTAAGAGACAAAAACTTCATTTCATGAATTGTGTTTTATAAACATGGGTATTCATGACTCAGTTTAATGTAATTTCTTTAACTCTTTAGGGACGATATATAGAAGAGTGTAGGTGGGTTGAATACAATTTCTATTTTTAGGTTTTTGAGGAATCTCCAGGTATCCCACTTCTACTCTGGCCATAGGACCTGTGTTTTTCTTTTATTATTATAATTTCTAGTTCCTACATTGTTTTCAAGCCATTTTCATAATGTCTGATCAGATCACTAGAATTTCCAGGTAGCAGCAGAACTAATAGTTTATTTTGCTGGTCGCAGGTCATTCAGCAGCTGATATAAGAAACCCAACTCAAATGCTTAAATGTCAAAGGGAATCTGTTGCCTGATAATTAAAATATCTCTAGATTTATCTGACTGGATCCAGACCCTCAAGTGCTGTCAGCACTTGAGAAACATTTTCCCTGCATTGTGCTTTTCTGTTGTGATGGTGGTCAGTTCATTAGCCTCAAGCAAGTCTTGTTTGTGCCGCGTACATTGTTCCTCAGGCCCTAGCAAATGTCTGGAGGATGACATCACTGCGTTCCATTGGGTGGTTGTTCATCCAGCATCCCTAAGGTGGGTTCCTGAGTCAGCCCCATAAATGTTATCTTAGAAATACCAAACATGGAAACTCTCAGGCTATGCCCCACACTTTGGAATCAATCTTGGTTAGTGACAGCTTTCTTTCATTCACACACTTCAGATGTGAAGGGTTGCTTCCCAGAGGTTAATTCTGTTACTGACAGAAAAATAAACAACAGGTTTGGGGCAGGCATGAGCATCAGTGGAATTTCTACAAAAGGACCGTTTTTGATAAATGCTGTAAGAAATATTTGGTAAGTGAATACCTGCGCTTGCCTGTTGTCATCACAAGGGTTATGGTAACAAATGCTTTTTGTCTTACAGTGTGTATTTGGACTCCAGTGTTTTGTTGAATAGAGAAAATGAAGTTTTCTCTTTTAACTTGGGTTACACACACTTATGTTCTCTTTCATATGAGGATACATTTGAAGCAGCTGCATGAGCGTATGAGTGTAGGTTTGGTGCTGGGCTGAGCCAGTACCCTGTACTCTGACTGAAGCACTGTCACATATATACCATCAGGAGTGTTTTGTTGTCTGGAATCAAATCATTAAAACTAAGTATTTTGAGTGGACACAAATTCTGCCTCTGAGACCTACTAAGAGTGCTCTGATCAAACATGGTAACCATTCCTGTTTGTGCCTCCTTCTGGTTTGTACAGGTACAATGGTGGGAGACCATACCCGCTTGGAGTTCCACAATATTGAAACTGGTATCATGACCGAGAAACGCTACATCTCCGTTGTCCCTTCCAGTTTCATCGGCCACCTGCAGAGCCTCATGTTTAATGGCTTGCTCTATATTGACTTGTGCAAAAATGGGGACATTGATTACTGTGAGCTGAAGGCTCGCTTTGGTCTGAGGAATATCATTGCTGACCCTGTCACCTTCAAGACCAAGAGCAGCTACCTGAGCCTTGCCACCCTCCAGGCCTACACCTCCATGCACCTCTTCTTCCAGTTCAAGACCACCTCGGCCGATGGCTTCATCCTCTTCAATAGTGGGGATGGCAATGACTTCATTGCAGTGGAGCTGGTGAAGGGGTAAGTGGTGGGGGCCACAGAATTTATGCTGGGTAGCTTCCCTGAAGCTCTTAATAAAATGCGGACACGAGAAAATGTGTCTATTCTCACTGGGTGTGTCTGATCATACTGGCATCCTCATCAGTTATAAGTACCTACAAATTACTACGGCTGGGAAAGAGACCAGCATAACTTTATTCAAAGATCTTCCATTAAATGAATGGCTTTCCTGAAAAATTTAGTCCTATAAGGGTATAGGAAGGTTCTAAGTGCTTGGTTTTTGCAAAAGAGAGACATGGTGTAGGGGGCGGCCACCTCTTGAGTAATACTAAGTGCAACCATTACATTTATACTGAGAAATGTAATCCCTGTAGGATTTCTGGCCCCACCATTAGTTGCATACCAGAAGCTTTAAATGCTTTCCTTTCTTCGAGACATCTTAGCACCATGTATGGGAAAACAGTACCCACCAAAACGAAACCAGCTCCATGACTGACTAGTTTTCAGTGCTACCCCCTCATGCTTTCCAGAATACCACTTGCACTACTGCAAGGCTCTGGGAGTATGGAAGTAGCACCAGTGTTTTAAAGAAATGGATTCTTTCTCTTTTTTTTTTTTTTTAGAATTTTTTTAAATTTTATTTATTTATTTTTTTCTTGCTTCAGAACACTTATTTGTTTATTCACTTATTTTTATGGCCGGCTCAGCCTGCCCCGAGGGCAGGGCTGGCGCAGCATGTGGTGCCGGGGATCGAACCGCGGTCCCTGAAGCCACCCAAGCTTTCCCAAGCAGGGGCTTTAAACCACTGAGCCATCCCGCCGGGCCCAGAAACGGATTCTCAATGTGAAATCAAAATGAAGAATGATATGCTAGGCAGCAACTATTCTTATAACTCTAAGACATGCTTTAACGATGGTTGCACTAGACCAGTTTAGCTCAGGAGATTCGAAGCCCTCTGTGTCAGCCGTACACATGTGGTTGTGAAGCCATTTCAGGGCCCCTCATGGTGTGGAGCATTTTCTCTCTTTCCTAGGTACATACACTATGTGTTTGACCTCGGGAATGGTCCCAATGTGATCAAGGGCAACAGCGACCGTCCCCTGAATGACAACCAGTGGCACAACGTGGTCATCACTCGGGACAACAGTAACACGCACAGCCTGAAGGTGGACACCAAGGTGGTCACTCAGGTTATCAATGGGGCCAAAAATCTGGATTTGAAAGGTACATCTTTCTTCTCAGAACTTTTTTTTTTTTTTTTTGATTGTTAGTACAGTGTCTACAGGATCTCACTATGTAGATTGGACTCGTATTAATCCACTTGTGTTCAGCTTCCCATGCACTTGGATTACAGGCACATGCCACCACACCCAGTTTCAAGTGCTGTGTCAGTGTAACCCAGGGGTGGGGTTGGCATGGCACACCAGGGATCGAACCCTGGCCGCTGAGTTTACCTAAACAGGAACTTTAATTTGCTGAGCTATTTGGCTAGCCCTTGTCTCACAGCCCTAAGTTATTAGTGCCCTGTATCAGTTGTGGGTACATCCTGTGGGTCCTAGTCTAACATTATTATAGTATACCATAATACAACTTTTCCAGTTTTAACACAGAGTAATAGTTCATTTTCTCTGATAGCCTCCCAAGTGTCTTGGGACGGGGATGGAGAAATGTGGTGACAAATATCAAAGTGGGGGAAGGCCCATTATGAAGAGGGAAGAATATATATCATTGGAATTTCAGCAGAGTCATTTATTGCCTGGGTAACATTGGTGAAAATGTCTTAGCTCTGTTTATGAGTCTTAAGGAGTTTTGATGGCATGTCTGTAAAATCCTCAACATATTATTTCTAATAAGCATAGAAAAAGTACAAGTAAATGGCTGTTTTCTTGAAAGCATTAAGCTTTACTTCATCATATCATGGAATAATACCTGTTTTTTACAGTTGATAAGTGCTATAATAAATGTCTCATAAGAAATGTTCAATTCTTGTTCCAGTTTAGGAATGCTGATGCAAATTTTTTATTTTTATTATTTATTTATTTACTTAATGGGTAGCTCAGCCTGCTCTGGGGGGGGGTGGGGCTGGCTCAGCATGTGGTGCTTGGGATTGAATTGCAGTCCCTGCAGCCACCTAAGCTTGCCTAAACAGGCGCTTTCGACTGCTGAGCTATCTCGCTGGCCCTCTAATGTTAATTTTGTGTTAGCTGCCCGCTCTGTTACCATCCAGTTAGGTCTGAAGCACACTGGTGTTATTTACTTGATCTCTTGGCTATGTGCTTTTCTTCCTAGGTGACCTGTACATGGCTGGCCTGGCACAAGGCATGTACAGCAACCTTCCAAAGCTAGTGGCCTCCCGCGATGGCTTTCAGGGCTGCCTGGCTTCCGTGGACTTGAATGGGCGCCTGCCTGACCTCATCAATGACGCGCTCCATCGGAGTGGGCAGATTGAACGTGGCTGCGAAGGTACACTGTTTTTTCTTTTTAAGTCACAGCCTTGTTGCAAGCACCAAGCCTCTCTGCTGCCTCTGCCATTGTCCCTACCCTCAGTACCAATCCTCTCACTCTTGTTTGCCATCCAACAATGCGCCATCATCTGCATCTTCTTGGCCTTGGTTGAGTATGTCAGGACATGTGCCACTGGCTCCGGCAGTGTATGTTGGCAGATGTTTTGTCAGGATCACATCCTTGTCAAAAAAGAACCTTCCATGGCATTGACATCAGACTTTGCCCAGTTTGTGCCTTTGCTTCTAGAATGGCTGAGATGCTTCAGAGATTTTTAATTGTATTCTAATACAAGGTGAGCAGCAAACCACAGGCTTTGTATGTGTCACCCTTAAAAAAGTGCTTTTGGTTTTGGCTAAAAGCAACTGCATTACTTGATGCAAATCTAGCAAGAGATAGGGAAATGATGTCAGAATGCCAAGAGGATGGAAGAATCTGATTTTATTAAGTGCTTACTAGCTATCAGGCATTGTTAAGCAGTTCCTTCCTGTGGTAAACGGGACTTCAATGGTAGAAAGGCCTATGTTCAGGTCTAGGTAACAGCTACCTCTGCTATTTGGAAGGTGACTTAACTTCTTTGAGGTACCTTTTCCTTCTTTTTCTCTGTAAAAATGGAGTTGAATAGTGTACTTTGAAAGATTGGATAAATGGATCAGATATAATGCCTGATACATAGTAGGTACTAGATAAATATGAGTTTACTATTTACAAATACTGTCTCTTGTGAGACATCTAGTAGTTTTGCATGCCAACCTATGCAGCACAGAAAACCATACTCTGCCCATTGCTGTAGATGTTCGAATCTTCTTTGACATATTAACTGAATTTTACAAGTCAATGACAAAAACAGTACTTTACAATAAAGACAATCTAGCTGCGCCAGCAGGGGCAGCAGTGAGCACATTCCATGTTTGTCCCTGGTAGCCTGGGGTGGCTGAATGGGTGACTCAACCTAAGTGAAAGCCAAAGAAGTTGCCCGGTGAGTCATTAGGATCTAGGCATTTGGCCCTCTGGTTGAGCTTCATCGTCCGTTGTCTGTACCGTGTGTTGTGTTGCGTTGTCTTGTGTCCCTTGTTAATTGTCCACTTCTAAGCGGTTCATGCATCCCCTGTTCCACCTCATGGACCACTCCTGTTTCAAACCAGCCTCCATCTGAGTTCTCTGACCACCTCTTGCACACTTTAGTGAAGTTTCCTGTCAACTCCACTTCTGCCACCTCTAGGCCCTGCAGCCTTTCTCCTTTAGCCAGCAATGCTGCTTACGTTCTGCTGACCCAGTATGGCCTGTGTGTGTACAGAGGACCGAAGGCTGGCAATCGCCAATTAAAGTAGCCACTTTGTGTACTAGAAGTGCACAATTTCATTCAACTGAATAAAGAAATGTGTCTTGTTGGCCTCTTCTTAGTTCTTTCAGATGCCAAAATGCAATGTTGACATAGACATAGCATCTGGAATTAAATGGTCTGCCTTAGTTAGAAGACTGTGGAATGATGGGAGTTGTACTTTTCCTTGATAATTAACATAGCAAGTTAAGTCATAATATAAATTACATATTTAAGTAAGGTGCTATTCAAATGCAAAAATTTTTTATCATGCCATCAGTTTTTCAGATGGAAAAGTAGTCGTTCATTTAAATGTAAAATAATGTTGCCCAGTAGAAATAAAATACAAATCACATATATAATTTCAAGTTTTCTAATAGCTTTACTTTTAGTGACACAAGTAAGAGGTAAAATTAATGTCATTTTTTTATTTTGCCTACCCAAAGTATCTTAAATATTACCATTTCAGTATGAAGTTGTTACAAAATGATTAATAAATATGTTATAATCTTTTGATCACATTAGGTCTTCCAAATTCACTATGCCTTTTATATTTGCAATATACCTCAATCCCAGCAACACACGTTCAAACAACACACACTCTTTATTTTATTTTATTTTTTTATTTTTTTTTGTCTTTTGGAGACAGGGTCTCGCTATGCAGTTGAGGCTGGCCTTGAGCTCACTTTTGTAGCCCAGGCTGGTCTCGAACTTGCATCGATCCTCCTGCCTTAGCCTCCCGAGTGCTGGGATTACAGGCGTGAGCCACCATGCCCCGCTACAACACACACTCTTTAGTCCTATACTCTTCTGGCCCTTGTATTTGAAGTATATCCATATAGAATATATAAGTTGGGATAAAAAGAAATACAAGTGTAATTTTGAAATAAAAAGAAATCTAAATTAACTTCCATATGATGTAATAGTATAAAGTGGGAAATGGACTCCTTCTAAGATAGCTTAGAGAGAAGCAGGGGGGAGCATTAGCAAAAGGAAATTATCCATCAAATTGGGAGAAATGTATCTGCGTTGGCCTGTATCTCTGTGTGCAGTTCTCCATGACTCAGTACATGAGTTATGGTAGGTTTTGACCTTCCTGTAAGTACCAGTGATTGTTCAAAGCCAGACATTGTGACTTGATGGCTGTCCTGTCCAAATCTATAGCAAATCCCCTGCGCCTAATAACACTGCACTCTATTGCCATGGAGATAATTATGATCCAGCATTATCACTGCCCTACTGGATGGGATGAAGTGGAGGATGAGTGCCCAGGGAAGAAGGCCCTTGTTTATTGTACACAAATGACTTGGATAATTAGCCTAAGTAGCCAGGAAAAATGGTCCAAAAGTGGGTTACAGTCTAAATTACTGTCATTGGAAGTTTGCATCAATGTGAACAAGCCCATGTAAAAGATCCCAGGAGCTTTTTAGGGTTCTGTGGAAATGGAACGGTGGAAGAGAGTGGGGAGGAAAATGAAAGGCCCTGAGCCTTGGAAAGACTGTGGCAGAGAGGCATCAGTCCCATCGCAAATTTTGTACACAGCATGTAACTTCCAAGAGAGCCTTTGGAGGCCAGGTGGTGAGAAGCTTAGGGCACTTCTTGACTTATTATTTCTAGGTATGGAATAGTGAACAGTTAGGGGATGAGCTTTTCTTACCAAAAAGTAAAGATACAGGTCTCATTCTCACATATTTAGGGTACACAGACCAAGACATCACATATGTTCTTGTTAAAGTCATTGAAAGTGACATTTTAAGAACCTTAAGTAGTAAATGTATTGTTTTCTCTATTATATCTGGGCATGGCAACACATAAAAGGCAAAAGAGCCTAAAATTATTTTTTAATTACTAATTCACTCTTCCTTGGTTCCCAGTTTTTGAGGCCAATCATATCTTGAAATAGGTTTTGATTCTATATGTCTCTAACATATTGCGGAGTATAAATTTGAGAAGTTAAGTGAATTTCCCAACCAACATCTACCTGTGACTTTTGACTTCTCTATTTGAGCATGGGTGTCTTAAAATAATGCCAGATTTAATGCTTGGCTGGTAAATACCTCTTCTTCTTCTGAGGCCCCTTTGAGGTTAAAGCAAGGAATCATTGTTTAAAAATGCTATTCCATCAACACAGGTGGCAAACATCTGAGAGAAACACTTGTTTCATTTTGAGAGCTGGTTGAATGAATTAAAAGGACAATGGTTTGGTGCCTCTTGCCCACAGATATTTGGGTTTGGCTACTTTCTCATAAGCTCTACAAACTGAGCTATATGGTGTTCACAAATAAGCCGCCTTGATAGACTTGCTCCACCCTGGTGCCACACTTCTCCGTGGCATCAGCATGGCAGTACAAGGGGTGGATTCCCCCAAGGAACCCCTCACACCCAGCTCCAAAACACTCAGAGTTATTTTTGTGGGCTTGGTCCGATGGTGTGCACATGTCTTTCAGTCTGGCCATGCACTGCCCTTCTTACTGGACCATCTGCATTGGGGTTGGCTGTGTAAATGTGGGAGGCCCTTGTCACCCCTTGCTTGTGCTTTGTCAAGTCCATTATCTGCCTGTCCCTGCTCTGCTAACTTGGCTCTGAGGAGGCCTGCTGTATCCTGGTCTGTGTATCCCTGTGTCTCCTTGTCTGTGTTGTCCCTGGTGAACCAGTAGAGCACTTCCTTGTCTGTCTGAGAGATGTTGGTTATGCAGCCTGCACTGTAATTTCTGTGATGTTACCCAGTTTACTCTACCTCTATACTAACCTCTGGTTATTGTTTTCGCTTTTTCTGTTCTTTTGCTAACAAAGTTGCGTTGACCAAAGCTGACCTGCAAGGTAGAGAAGGCTCTTGTTCCCGTTACCACTGTGGACTGAAAGATGCCCTGTGTAACTTTTGACATCTTCAGAGGGCTTCAAGCTGTCACACCTCTTAGACAGCGGCCACTATGGGGAGGGGGCTGAAACCAGTGTTCTTCAAAGATGACAGGCAGCTCGCATAATGCATGTAGAATGACTATATAGAGGAACTCTCCTGGAGATTAAGAACATGATTTCCTGGCATGGGTGAGGTTCCACAGAATCCTATACTGTGACTACTTGCAACACATCAGTCTATTCCTGAAATGATTAAAACCTCTCCAACTGGTTGCCATGAAGGACATGGTTCCTCCTAATTTATTCTCTATAGATAGTAGGCAGTACTAAGGAGAGGAGAAAGAAAAAGGCGGGGCACTGGAGTTCTTAATTTATTATTGTATAGATGAGGAAGGTCATTTTCTAGAGGAGGATATTTAAGTGCTAGGGCCTTGTGGAAGAGTGTATCATTTTCTCTTAACTCATTCGAAAGAAACATTTTTAGGCATTTGGGAGATATTAATGTCATTAGCACATTCCAGAGATTTATATAACCTACTGGGGATTCTGGCTGAGAACTTCAGTTCCCTGTTTTGTGACCTAGGGAAGAAAGCACTCTTGAGGAGGGGCAAGATTGTTCCCTTTTATCCCACATGCCCTACAAAACACCTGTATGTGAGATGTCAGTGAATATTTGTTGCAGAAATCGCCTCTCTCCCCCTTCAGGAAAGCACCTTGCAAAGTCTCTAAAGGTTCACTGGGCTGATTGGGTCAGGGCTCTTTGACTAAGAAGGCAGTGAAGGTCCAGGCATGTTAGGTATCTTCTGACGGAGCCACAGACAGCCCCCCTAGAGCTTGTGATAAGCAAATGTTGACATGGGTAAGGCAAAAACTCATGAAGCAATGACTTCTCATCTACTTGATCATTTGCTTTGCTTTGAGTTCTTAGTTATATGTCAGGTAGGAGACCAGAGCAAGCCTCTGACTCTCCGGAGGCCAACAACCAATAAGACCCCTCCGCAGACTTTGGACTTCCATAGCTCATTTCTCTCCACCTTGGGGAAACTTCTGAGATAAACTACAATTCATGAAAAAGGCATACACTGAGCTAATATTTTGAAGTCTAGTGAAGTTTCACAGTAATATTTAATTTCAAACATGTAAGTTGCTCTTGGTAATTTTTTTTTTACCTGCAATTGTCAAAGAAAGGTCCATTACATATTACTCTAAATGCAGGTGGGGCCAAGAAAGTAGCCTTTGGTCTGTAGTGCAGGACAACTCAAGACTGTCGAAACGCAGTAGGACCAGATTTAGTAACACAAACTGCACAACTGCATATTTTTCTCAACTCTACTATTCTTCAGAGTAATAACTACATGGACTTGCTGCCTAGCACACAGATACCTCATATGCAAACTTCATACATGCCAAAGCAATCTTCAAGTCCCACCTGAAGGAAAAACAGTTTTGTGGCAGTTATACCAATGAGTAATCGATCCCCATACCTCTTATAAATTGTTTACCCGATGAGACCCACTATTCTACATAGCTATTATGCTCTAATAAAATCGAAATTGTTTACAAAAATATAAGCACAGCCTTGGGAGCAGGATATCTCTGAATATTTTAACCTTCCTTCTGAGAGAAGGAGTCTAGTCATCAGCATACATTTTGAGTTATTACTCTGTCGACATAGACGTTCTTCAATGCTTGTAATGATGTGACAATCTCTTTGTGGCAGGAGCTGCTATTCTTTGTAATTATTTTGGTTCATCTTACTCTTTCCCTGTATTATACAAAATGAGCGTTAGGAGGCAAATGCTTTCAGCTTTTATTTTTCTGACATTGGGATATAGGCCATCACTCATATGATAGCTTTGTCCACTGTAACCTTGGGCATAGAGTACTAATTACCCCTCACTAAGAAGGGAGGAAGAGCACAGACCAAGCAATGAGGCAGACAGAAATTCAGAGGCAACTGTATGTGGAAGGCAATGCAAGCATGAGTGAAAGAAGCAACATATCAAGACTGGATGGATCTATAGTTTAAATCCCCTACCTCTGTGCTGTTGAGTAATGTTTTATTTTATTTTTCAGTTTTACCACTGGTTGTGTTGTTCACTTTAGCGAGGACTAGCGTCAGTTACTAAGGGGCTAATCCAGAGCATAAGGTACTTATCTAGGCAGTAGGGACACACGTGACTTTGGTTCCTATAGAAATGTAGTCACTGGCCTCAAGGATGTCAGGAGAACAGTGGACAGGTACACTGCAGATGTGTATTCTGTCAGATGAGTGTGGAAGAGAACAGCGGGACACTGTGACCAGAGGGGTGGTTAGGCTGGATGCTCAAGCAGTGTCTTCTCAGGCAGAGTTCAAGTACAATCTGAGGTTGGGTGTGTCAGATGGTGACTTGAGGAAGCACATGGGTGAGCTTGCCTGGCCTGGGGAACTAAAGAGACATCCGTACTGTTGAAGTAATGTGGCCAGGAAGATGGACCAGAACTGAAATGGGAAGTCCTGGTGACAGGTGATGGAAGACGTGTACTGTAAGGAGCTGGGCTTATCTTGTGGGTGCCACAATAGGGAAAGAGATTTGGGTTGGATTTTAATTGTATCAAGTCACTCTGCCTCTGGGATAGACAGTGAGCGAGATGTACATGAATTGGAGGAAGAGGAGGTCAGAGTTAGTGAGGAAGCAGTGCAGTTAGGGCCGAGAGAAGAGACTTGCTCTGAGTCCTGTGACTCTCCTATGCTAAGGCAGGGAAATATTTCCCTTCTGGAGCAAACCTCAAGGAGCTAGGAGGAAAAGAAGCTCTTTTGTTTGCTCCACCCTCCCCTGATGTACTATGTTCTAGCTGAAATCACATATGCTTACACACTATGCCAAACATGCCCTGGAAGCAGCTTGCTTACTCTTGATTTCTGGTGAGGGAGCTCTCCCCAGGCTAGGAGGGGCCCTGGGAGTACACCTTTCGGTCTAGAGTACTTTCCTGAGGCAGTATGGGTGCTCTGGAGCTTAGAGGCACAGCCTTTGTATCAGTTTCCCTCAATCGGAATGACAATTTCCATTGAAACATAATTTCCTAATTTACTTTTGGTTTTTAAGAGGTATATTATGGAGGAGGAGAAATTATGATTAAAAGCTTGTCCACGTAAGAAAGGAGCTATAGAGCTACAAATAAACAGGAAGTTTCAGCTGTTAGCATTGAGGTATGTGACATAAATTCTGAGGAATAAAAGAATAGCTCTTCATTAGTTATATGATTAATCAGAATAAAATAATTTCTTCTCACTTTTCATTACACCTCCCCTTAGTAGCTTTTAGTTCTAGAATCAAACGATTTCTTTTCTGGACATGTTGGCTGAGCAGGCACTTGCATAGTGGACAGGCAGGTGGGGGACTTGAGATTGATTAAATCTGGGATAACTGCTGGCTATTTTTAGAACCCCCATGAACTGAATTTAAATGTCAAAACTTGGAGATTCTTTTAATGCATTTTACTTGAGAATTTTCAGCCATTAGGCAGATGAAATTTTAATTCTCCAACTTTCTTTATTGTGAGGAATATATTTTTCTATCTCATTTTCTCCAAAGCTAAAAGCTGAATCACATTTTCATTATATTTTATGTAATATGATGTAGTACTTGACATAATAGAAATCAGTTCTTCAAAAATGGTTCGCCATATGGGAGATAGTAAAAGGAAGAGGAATTAATTCGAACATTCCACCATGGTTCCAGCCTTTTCCCCTTAGCATTGCATGAGACAGGTTGGCCTCACGTGAACCATGTTAATAAGGCTTATTGCCTGTGGTAGTCAATTTTCCCACTGCTGATACACAATACCCAACATCCGTAAGTTAGAACAGGAGAGGTTGAGTGTGGCTCACGTTAAGGAGGATTCAATTCATGGTCTGCCAGCTGCAATGCAGAAATAGGGTGGGAAGGTGGGAGGTGCTACAGAGCAGAGCTATTCAGCTTGCCACAGCTGGGAAGCTTGGACACAGTGTCAGAGAGGAAGGGGAAGGTGACCCAACATAGACCCAGAGGCACACTCAGAAGTGTGCTCCACCACTACTCACTTAGGTAGGTTCCAAAGCCCATCAAGTGGCGACTTCACCATACTCATCATATCTCACCCCTTGTCAATTTTGTTTCTAAATATATCTCCTTAAGCCATACTTTATCTCCCAATAAAGGCAATAATAGATTCATAACTCTACCTAGCAAAATATTTCTATTCTGCATACAATTAAAAAATGGAGAATCTGGGCCCGGCGGGATGGCTCAGTGGTCTAAAGCACCTGCTTGGGAAAGCTTGGGCGGCTTCAGGGACCGTGGTTCGATCCCCGGCACCACATGCTGCACCAGCCCTGCCCGTGGGGCGGGCTGAGCCGGCCATAAAAATGAGTGAATAAACAAATAAAGTTTCTGAAACAAGAAAAATAAATAAATAAATAAATAAAAATGGAGAATCCTTCCTCCAAAGACTCAATACTATCAACGTTTATCAGATTTTCAAGTCCAAGGCTTTTCTAGGACTAAGGTGCTTAACTGTGAAATCTCTGAAATTTTTTTTTTGAATTTTTAAAATTGTATTTATTAATTTTATTCTTGTTTCATAACCTTTGTTTGTTTATTCACTCATTTTTATGGCTGGCTCAGCCCACCCCAAGGGCAGGGCTGGTGAAGCATGTGGCGCTGGGGATTGAACCGCGGTCCCTGAAGCTGCCCAAGCTTTCCCAAGCAGGTGCTTTAGACCACTGAGCCATCCCACCAGGTCCTCTCTGAAATTTTTTAAAGACCAATTTACATAACCCCAAGGTAGAATGATATAGGATAAACATTCCTTTTCCAAATAGGGAGATAAAAAATTAATTGGATCAAAGGCTAAAATGCACAGGGGAAACATTCAATTCTGTGGTTCTGTGCCTGGCACTGAGGTCACATGGAGTGAGATGTGACTTAGAGAGGGCTTGGGTAGCTCCATCCTTATGGCCTTGCTGTTGGCAGCCAACATGGAGCTCTCATGGGCTAGCTCTGTCCAGGACCAGCAGCTTTCTTAGGGAGATGGTCCCCATTCCCAACATTTCCACCTTCTTGGGCTCTCTGCTCCAATTTCGTCTTCATTTACATGGTGTCCTGCACCACCCTCTCAGAGACAACTTGCCCCATCCCTCAGGCCCTATAATGTGAAAAGTGAAAGTCTCCTTGAGTTTACAACTCTTCAGGCCATGAAAAATGGCATTGTCTGGAGAACTTCCAGGTGTTCTATCACAAGAGCAGCAGACCTTGCACCAGGGCTTCAGGAAGCATGGAAAGCAAAGTAACTCCTCCTGTAAGTATCTTAGTGGCTGAGCATAGAGACATGAGTTCCTGGGATACAGTCTCCTGCTGGAAGGCCCTCTTCAAGCCGTATGCCCAGGGACTTCTCAAATGAAAGATTTATACTGTCGTAGTTTGAGCCTGCAGTGAATCAGATCTTGTTGAATGCTGATGCTCTCAAAATATTTTTCTTATCCCTGTACCATACACATAGTTTCTTTTAAAAGGCACCAGTCGTGCCTCTTTTGTCCCCAACCTTATATATTATTTCTTTTGGGCCAAAATGTAAGGATATTTTTGAAAAAAAATTGCTTCTGCTTCCCCCAACCATATTCTTGGTATATATGTGTCTCAGAGCAGCCAGTGGAATCTGTGCCACAATCTGAATGTTCACCTGTCTTTGAATTTCTTCTGCAACATCAGCTAATCCATCTCCTTTGAGCATAGTGGTCTTCTGAGCTATTATCAGAATCACCTGTCAATCCTTTCTACAGTATACTAAGACTCCACTAGTTCATACCTCCAAGCCTTTGCAAGCTCTGCCCACAAACCATTTCCAAATTCCACTAAACCTCATGATCAGCAATACAGCAAAATCTCACTTCTCTGCTACCAGTTATCTGTGTTAGTCAGCTGTTCTGTTCCTGGGACATGTCGTTAGCTGGCTCCAAGATAGAAACATAGTAGCAGGAGCACAATGTGGAACAAAGTTGTTTATTTTCTAGTTGCTGGGAAAACGAATAAGTGTACAGTACCAGAGAAGGGACTAGGCATAGACTAGCCCCTGAGCCCCACATGGGCACATTTAGAAGTAGGTTAAACCAATTGCCTGGAAGTTTCCAAAGCCAGTCAGGTCGATCTTCCACCCAAATCTCTACACCATTTTAATTTGTGTTCTCTTTGGACTCCTCACTATTTAAACAGCCACTAGGATGGGTAGAGAGCACCCTTTTTTGTTTCCACAGCAGGACTATTAATACTGCTTATTGAGACCACTTGGTATAAGCACATGCTACATACTTGATATGTTGTGTCTCCACATGACCATGACTTTACATGGTAATGCTATCAGGTAACACAGGTAGACACCATCATCCATTTCATGAGTGACTTTATAACCTTTGTATGTATTGTCTCACTTAATCCTCCTCATATATGAGGTAGTATAAGCAGAACTATAAAATAAAACTCTAAACTTTCTCCTGTTGAGCACATAGAGAAGTTCCTCTCTTTAGTGCCCCAAAAGTCAGAGAATGTGCAAATGCCAGTGTCAGGAGCCAGGAGCTTCATTTTGCACAAGAAAGGAAAGGAAAAAAAAGATGGCGAACACTGACAAAGAGATGTGAAATGTGCATGGCCTCTCTCCTCACCCCTTGTCCTGTTCTGGACCAGCTGTAAAGTATGAGACCATGAGTGAGGCAGCCAGCTCCTTCTAGCTCCTCAGGCCAGTTTTTCTTTTTCTCTTTTTTTTTTCTTTTTTCCCTTCCTCCCTCCCTTCCTTCCTTCCTTCCTTCCTTCCTTCCTTCCTTCCTTCCTTAGAATTTAGGACAGGGGATACAGGGCCTACAGGGTCTCACTACAGAGATTGAGCTTGTAGTGATTCTCCTGTTTTCAGCCTCCCAAAGTGCTGGGATTACAGGCGTGCAACACCATGCCCAGTCTCAATCGTCCTCTCAACCTGCCCTAGAGGGAAGGGCCAGCACAACACACCAGGGATCGAACCGCAGCCACTGTGCTCTGCCCAAGCAGGCAGTGTACTCTGCTCAACTATCAGGCTAGCCCTACAGCCTTTCTTTGCTTTGTCTTGCTCAAATGCATGGAATTCTTTGATTTGGCCGACAGTGAGTCAATGAACGTGACAGCATGGTGGTGCTTTTGATGATTTCCACGTCTACTATGAGGGTGGAGCAATGGAGTTTCTGTGGACAGGCCAGTGTCAAATTGCTGATCAAAGATAAAACCAGATTGTAAAGCCCATAATCTTTTCTCTGCTGTATCTCACAGTCTTTCTGTTCTCAAGGTAGAAAACCAAAAATGTCTGAAGGTCTTCAGTTCAGACTTTATAGTAGGCAGTTATTTTTTTTTAATGTTTTTGAATTTTTTATTTTATTTATTTATTTTTTCTTGTTTCAGAACCTTTGTTTGTTTATTCACTCATTTTTATGGCCGGCTCAGCCCACCCTGAGGGCAGGACTGGCACAGCATGTGGTGCTGGGGATCAAACTGCAGTCCCTGAAACTGCCCAAGCTTTTCCAAGCAGGTGCTTTAGACCACTGAGCCATCCCGCTGGGCCCCAATATAGTAGGCAGTTTTCTTATCAGTAGTGTTTCAATAATTTCTCAGGGATATATACACAATGCTAACTAAAGTATCTTAAATGACCTTCTTTTTGCTACCCATGACCTTTGAACCCTCCTGCACTTCCCAGTAACACCCTGGATTGGCCATACAGAGCATTACACCAGTGCAGAAAAAGAGAAAGGTAGAAATAGGGCCTACTGACCTAGGAAGGCTTGTCCATGAATGTTGAAAACAGAGATGTCATTGTTGGTGCCATAGGACCCTGCTATTCCTGAAAAGAGAGTGGAGAGAGAAAGAAAACCTTCTGATACCAGCTATCCTCTCATCCCTAGTGAACGCCTTATCTGGGGTACACATGGACTCTTGTCTCTGTACTGTCGAGGAAATGTCCCATGGGCAAATCACTTTTGGCTCAAGGTGTAATTATGCTTTTCAGTTCATTAACCATTGAGGGCAGTGCTGTGCTGGCACCAGCACAGGGATTTTGAGGAATTCTGTGAGCCAGTTAACATGACATAACATGGTATAGCTGGAAGTTCCCAAAGGTGAGGAGCTTTTTACATTGTTAAAATCAACACGTTTCAAATTAAATTTTGCCCCGTGAAGTGCTAGTTACTAAGCGTACACCACTGATCAAAGGCTACTGGTGATACAGACTTACGCAGGCATCTTAGATTTAACTAATTCCTGTGATCATCTTATAACCATTTGATATCTAGTGTGGATGAAAGAGCAGAAGCAAGAAGAGAGTTCAGGTGTTACTGAGATGACCGCTAACGTGAGATCTTGTTGTCTTCATCATTACCCGTGTTGTGTGAGCTTCTAATGCCCCTTCCCCCCACTTGAGAAGAAGAGATAAAAGCAACTGAACAAACAAGATGAGAGAGTTTTCTATGACATGCTCATTAGTGACAAGTCCTAGGCCCTGCTTTCAAGACAAACAACTGGTGCTAGTCTAATAATTTTTTTTTTTTTTTTTTTTTTAACTTCAGTGGTTATTTCTGTCCTGGTTTCCTCTATACGTTTCTGCAGTTGTTTTTCCACTTCAGCATCTATTTATTTTTATTTTTATTTTGTCTTTTTGAGACAGGGTCTTGCTATGCAGTTGAGGCTAGCCTTGAGCTCACTTTTGTAGCCCAGGCTGGTCTCGAACTCGCACCAATCCTCCTGCCTCAGCCTCCCGAGTGCTGGGATTACAGGCATGAGCCACCACATCCGGCTCAGCGTCTATTTTTTCATACATTTCTTTTTTTAGTTGATATGTTATCTCTGATCTGAGTTGCTCTATATGTTTCTGCACTTGTCTATCTACCTCAGAAGCTATTGGTTCAGAGATTTCATCTGCATGATTCTCATTTTCTTGTAGGGTAGTGTCTCTTGTATCTGTTATAGGTGGGTTCGGGACCTAAGATTGCATTTTGTTCCTTGTCTGTATCATTCTGTATAGCAGTGACCTGCAGGACTGGGGGGCCCTCACTGCTGGGTGGGCTAAGCTTGCATCGAGCCTGAGGTCTGACTCAGTTGGTGGGCCTGATGCTGGACAGGCAATGCTTGTATCTGGCTGAAGATCTGAGTCACATGTGGGGCCTAGCTTCTGGGTCAGCCGCTTTCACAGTGGGCTGGAGTAGGTTTAACCTGGCGGGCGGGGTCGGAATACTCACGCGAGTGGGTTGGAGATCTCAGGCGAGCGACCCGGTCATCTGGTGGGCGTGCCGTAATGTTCAGGCGAGAGGACCCGGATGTCTGGCGCGCCTGCAGGAAAGTTCAGGCGAGCCACTGAGAGGTCTGGTGGGCGTGCCGTAATGTTGAGGCGAGAGGACCCGGATGTCTGGAGGGCGTTCAGAAATGTTCAGGCGAGCGACCAGGAGGTCTGACAGGCGTGCCGGAATGTTCAGGTGAGAGGACCCAGATGTCTCTAGTCTAGTAATCTGTATACATTTTAAATTGGAGCCTTGGAGGTATTTGTTTGCTATAGGGCAGGTTGTTTTTTTTTTTTTGGTACAAGTGTGCCCTGCTTTCTGTAGGACTTCCATTTCAAGGTAGTGCATGAAAGAGATACTCTATCAACTTTTGGTTTCCTAGAATACTAGGGGCACTGGCCAGAATAAGCGGGTGTGGAGCGTGTGTAGGTGAGGAAAAAATGACAGCCCGGCACAGTTCTTAAGGAGGAAATAAGTCTCAGATTCAAGAGAGATCAGAAATTTGTCACAACCATCTGATTATCATCTTTTTAAAAAAAATTTTTAATTAATTAATTAATTAATTATTTTTTTTTTTCTTGTTTCAGAACCTTTATTTGTTTATTCACTCATTTTTATGGCCAGCTCAGCCCGCCCCGAGGGCAGGGCTGTTGCAGCACGTGGTGCTGGGGATCGAACCATGGTCCCTGCAGCTGCCCAAGCTTTCCCAAGCAGGTGCTTTAGACCACTGAGCCATCCCGCCGGGCCCCTGATTATCATCTTTAAAAAAAAAATCCACCATAAGAAAAAAAGATGCAATTTTGTTTTTTAGTTAAATAGAAACAGCACAGGGAGTTAGAAACCAAAGCACAAACATTATTGATAACTTGTTTAGTATTATTTTTAGACATATTTCAGTTGCCTTCACACTTTCTTCACTATACAAAGACAAGTCATTCTTGCTTCTCAGTAACAAAGATGACTACATTTATGAACATTTATTAAATATCTAATACAAAAATACTGTTCGCCATCCTTGTACGGGGCCTTCTGAAGGCCTTTGTGTATTTTCAAATTATCAGTATTAATGGTGATGAGGAAAAAACAAGATCTTCAAGGGTTTGTGTTATGTTAGATTATCTGGTAGTTGATTAGGAAGAGTATTTTAGAAAATAATATGACATTCTTAAATAAGTGGTTGTATGCACAGACATTTAACATAGATTTTGTTCATACAATTGGACAACATTAGACCTCTCTCCTCATTTTCATTTCAACTTTGAATTGAGATTATTGAACTTGATATCGGACTTGTAGTGATCCTCCTGTTTTCAGCCTCCCAAGTGCTGGGATTACAGATACACACCACCATGCCCAGTCTACCACTTTGATGTGTACTTAACAAGATTAATTTAATTAATAATTTTAAAATATTTAATACAGCTTGTGACATAAGTGCTGTGCAAATCTTATAATATGTATCAAATCTTATCGAATGCATTCCCTTTCTGATTTGTACAAGATAGTCTTCTCTCAATAGATCTACAATGAGAAACAATCTTGAAACTTCTCTCTCCGCAACATGTTTCTCTTTTTCTATTTGAGACATTGCTGTACACTGCATGGAATCTGTACTTTGAGGAAATTGACATTAAATATATTCTGTTTATAAATAATGTGCTGCAGTGCAGCCATTTGAAGTAAAATGTCACCTACAAAATGTCCTAGAGTCTAACCAAAGCTGTTATTTAACACCAACTGTACCTAGGTTTGGGGACATAAGTGAGTTCTTTTTTCACTATCTGGTGCCATGGAATGTGACTAATCACTGAAACACAGGAAGAAACACAGTAACATCACCACCACTACCCCCATTTTGAAAAATACATGATTTCAAGTCAAAAACTATTCAGGTGAGCCCATGTTGGTAAGTTCTACAAGTAAATTCTCAGGAATATGAAAGAATGAGTCATCTGAAAATATAGATGAGAGACAGTGGGACTTTGAGCCCAGCAAGAGCGAGGGAACCTCAAGACAGGGATGGCGCCTGAAGGCTCCTGACAACTCAGACCTCCTGCCCTGCCCCTAGAGACTATTTCTGGGTGGTGAGGCCTAGAAACGAGTTTTTTTTTTTCCACCAGGAGACCCAGATATAACCTATTTGGGGTCAACAGTCTGAGCATCACTGTGTTAGCATCTGAGAGAGGAAAGGGATGGCTGGTCCCTTCCAGCCTGGAGAAGGTGGAGGAAAGTAGGTTGGAGCAGCAGGCAGCAGGTAGGAGGCAGGAGGCTGGTGCCTGCAGCCTCATGGGAGGCATATGTCCAGTCCTTGCATGATGATCAGCCAGGGCGTGCCCTGCTGGTCGCTAGCAAAATGTTCTTGGATGGCTGTGAGTAATAAGTCTTCCTGAACTATCTGATTTTACATGTGTTTATTCCTTAATACATATAAGGATCAAATTCAAAGGAATTTGAAAGTACCCTGTAATTGACTCTCGATTTTGGTGACCGAGCCCTGAGAAACAAGAAAGCTTTCCTTTTGCTTAGTGGGCCAAGCAAAGCCATCCTGTCACACTCAGGACTGGACTCACACTCAGACCTTTTGAAAATACGCAGAGACAAAAACCGAATCATGGACTGGGGAGATGGCTGAGCTGCATAAGTGCCTGCTTGGCAAGTGCAAGGTCCCGAGTTCAATCTTCAATCCAAAACAAATTAAATGCAAAAAAGACCTAGCATGTAACATGCTTCTGTTACATGATTTATACCAATAAGTGTTTGATTTTTGGTGACAGTCAAAACTTTGAGCCGGGCGTGGTGGCGCACACCTGTAATCCCAGCACTTGGGAGACTGAGCCAGGAGGATCAGTGTGAGTTCAAGACCAGCCTGGGCTAAAAAAGTGAGATCAAGGCTAGCCTGAACTGTACAGCGAGACCCTGTCTCAAAAAGACAAAAAAAAAAAAAAAAAAACAGTCAAAACTTCAAATAGTTAGCAGATTACATAAGCAGAGGATGGAACAAGATGTGAGAAGTGCTAAATCAAACACTGTCATTTGCACAAGTTCATGCATACACTAAGTGCAGCGGCTGCTAAGAACAGGGCCTTATTATTTAAAGTTACTGGGAAGTGTTTCATCTGAATGAAGCATTCAGGCAGTTCTTTTGGAAATGATTAAAATTTGGAGTTCGAGAGGACGGAATGGGCACGGAAAAGGCTTTGTTTTCGGGTTCAATCAACATGCAAAGAATTATTGTGCTTTGCCCAAGTTTTTCCTATTCTGCTGCCTTTCAAGGGAAAGCCTTCCATGTGTTTCTGAATCACGAATACAATTGAATTACCAGCCTATTGTCTGGCAAGAGCTATTTGGTCAGGGAACCCTGGGGACTTCTCAGAAGCTTTTATCCTTTGAAAGAAGCTGTCCTGATTTGTCATTTGAATGAGACTTGTATGACACAATGCTCAGGTTTAAGACCCACTGAGAACATGACCATGTGTTTCTTTTCATCGCTACATGGGGGAGCTAGCATGGCAAATAGCAGCTGCAGAAGCCCAGCAGGAAGTCTGTCCCCCAGTGTTAGTAATTGCGGTCAGCTTTCTTGTGTCATCTCCTAGTAGCTTTGTCCTAGGAATGATAGCTTGTTCTGTTTCCACCTTTCATGAATAAACACAGAATATCTTGCCACCCAGATGGTGAACCCTTGGTAGTCCTGTACCTCTTTAAACATGCATCTTTAGGATCCTGCATGCTTATGCTTCATATTCTTAGCCTGTGTGAGGCTTAGCCAGGCAGTGGCAAAATATGAAGTCATTGCTATGTATATATTTTTTAACTGAGCCAAGTGCTTATGTTGATTAGTTTTTGATGAATATATTTGAGGAGTCAAAGGTCTCGTCTACTTTGCTGAGGCTTTTGGGAAATCCATGGAGTTATCTTGAACATTAAGATATTTTCTGTTAGCTCAGACATTTCAAAAGGTATAGGTTTATTTTGAAGCCCAAAGTTAAGGAAAAAATGTGGAATAAAAAAGTCAGACTAGTTTAAGAGAAGTGCCAGAATGACTTAGAGGAATTTTAATGATAATCTGTAAGGCACAGATAGCCAAACAAATTTTGATTTTCTCCTTCTGTCGGTAAAAGATTTTGAGAATGTCTCCCAACTAGCTATATTTTCTTATAAAGCATGTATATTACCGTTATTCTTATACATTAGTAGTGTATGGTACACAAAAATAAAAATAACAAAGAATAAATGAAAAATTAGCACCTATCTAATATTCCCTTTCTCTTTTAAAATACATAGGGTGCTTTTAAGAGGGCATGCTTCTAAAATACCTGAAAAGTCGCATAGTATAGTGAAATGGTTGCTGTAGTTTAGGTTGCGTCCGAATTTTCTGGAAGCTTATGAAGCAGAGTTTTGTCTCTCCCCAAATTACTATTTCAGTTCAGGAATGAGGCCAAAGGATTTGTATCCTGACAAATTTGCAGTTGATGTTACTCTGAGGACTATACTTTGAGAACCCCTGGTGTAGTTAAAAGCATTTTCTTAAAATTAATCTCCTTAAGGTGGACATGGGCATTCCTGATAAAATACATTTTACCTCTCTGAGCTCAGTTTTTTAGAATCTGTGAAGTGGGAGAAATCATTGTTGCCTACCCCTGGGAGTCACTGAACAGCTAAATGAGGGAGTGCAGAGAAATTGCTTACCACTTAGCATTTACCACCTGCAAAACAACACTGCATTTAGAGTGCTTTCTCTTCTTTCTCCTTCTCGCTCCATTATTATCATGAGAAGGTTTCTTAATGACACAAGGAAGTCATAGGGACATTTAGTTTCAGGATTCTTATTTCATCAGAACCATGAGAATGCATTTTTTTCTATGCTAGCATTATACATAAAAAAGTCCACATACCTGGTGAGACAATCTTTCTAGTTGAGAGGTAGAGATGAAGCCCTTTTGCAAAGTCTGCCTACATGAGAACAGTGTGTTCAGCCCTCTCCCTTTGGTGTGTAAGTTTGATAGTTTGTGGCTAAGTGTGAACTTCTGTTGTCTTTCTGTGTATTCTTGTTGCATGCAATCAAGTTGACATCTTTGGTGGTTGTCTTTTTAAATGTTTGGAGGTATGAGAATGATAACTACAGGTGATTTCTCTGCATTGAACTAAATTTTACATTTCCTTTCTCCTTTCTCCTTCTTCTGTGGGAATTCCCAGGTCCCAGTACCACCTGCCAGGAAGACTCCTGTGCAAACCAGGGCGTCTGCATGCAGCAATGGGAAGGATTCACCTGCGACTGCTCCATGACGTCTTATTCTGGAAACCAGTGCAACGATCGTGAGTACAATCTTTCCATATGGGGCTTTTTTTTCCCCCTAAGTGGTTCAGAGGTTTTGAGAAATCTTCAGAGAACACATACAAAAAAATGGTCTTTTTTGAGAGACTGATCATTTGATTCTGTCCTCCAGGAACTCACAAGATAAATAACAAACATCCTTACAGGAGAACCACAAGCACATTATTTATGCAATAATGTTAACTGTGCTCTCATTTTCTTATTCCCACTATTTTATTTAGATTAGGATACCTGTGATTGAAAAACAACAATAACAACAAAAACAATTCAGGTCATATTACCTAAATGGATTGACATCTATTTGGCTTATGTGTACAAAGATTTTGTGTTAATATATACACATGTATTTTATATGACATATGTAACTGAAAATTTGCTCCTTAGTAGAAGACAGCTTGTGGCTCTTTTTGTCCATGAGTGTCATTTCATACACATCAGCTGACTGAGTTCTATGAGCAGACCGATTCCACCTGAATCATTCTAGCACCGCTGGTAGAGCGATGCCCAGGCTGTCGTACTCATAACATGTGTCTGCACCTCCTTCTCATGATATTTTCCTAACATGACCATTTGAAAGACAAACAAACAACTGAGACGTGCTGAAGATTTCTCACTTTGTCTTACCTGCTGGTTTTCTAAATGCAACCTTCGTTGTGGAAATGTGTTTTAGAAGGTAAACTTATTTGCATATTATGGTTTGACCACTTGGGAGCAGGTGCCCATTAGGATATTATGTTCCTCTTGTCCAATTTTTATTGATACCTTATTTCCTACCTCTTTAGTTCCCATTTCTACTTTTCAAAATAGATTTTTGCTCCGCATACTGTTTTATTCTAAGATATATTAAGGGAAAATGGGGAATAGAAGAATCTAGAGAGAAAATGATGTGTTACCCATTCATCTAAATATAAGTATATGTCTCTGTATCTGTCATGCAAATGATACAATGTCCGCAAAGGGTTTGGCATTAGATTGCCTTTGCCAAGTATATTTATATTACTGAAAATCCTTTTACCATATTTATGATTTGGAAATAATGTTCCATTCTTAAATAAGGAGTTATAGTCCAACCCATAGCACCTGGGGAATTGTGTTAGATGCTATTTCTTTTCCACCCAATTTGCCTGCATAGGACTTGCTAGAAAGGGATTTTCCTCTAACTGGTGGCACAATGCTTCTTTATACCCACGAGTATACTCCTTATCACACATACATCTCAGTGTAAGTAAAAAAATATTCAGGAAGAGGCTCTGTGCAGAGAAAGGACATAAAGGTAAGTTGCTCCTGCCTTGGTGAATGTCCATGATCTCCACAAGGTATGTGCATATTTTCTTGTCCTTGACAAGTTCCTGTGTGCCACTCGGGGGCAAGAATTTTCTGCTAAAGCTCAACTATGATTCTTTCCATCTTCTGTGCTTAGTTTTTATTTTGTCTAGAGCACATCATCAGAGGTGAGGCTGCATATGGTCACAGTTGAGCAATTTGCTAGTAGCTGATGAACTAGAATTAAAATTTGAGAAAATGTCAGCTCTCCTATGTGCCAATAACTGCTCGCATTTCAAACTCATGGCTAAGCTATCCAGGTTCAGGGAAATGTACTTTGGGTTCTATTCTGTGAATTGTGATTTGAGATTTCATTTGTGGAAGACCTAGCAGCAATAATTGCTGACAGTATCTACTTTCCTGGCCTTGTCCTGGAGAGTATGCCAGGACCTCTATTATTGGATGGAAATATAGGATAGACTTAAGTAAGTTTTTACTGCAGATTGTGACAAATGTGTAGGAATCAGATCTAAAGGGTGGGACTATGTAGTGTTAAGATATAAAGTCTTAATGAACTCAAGTAGTTATATTAAAATATTAGTTTCTTAAATTATTACACTGGACAAAGCTGTACCCAAATATAGACATCTAAGACTTTAGGAGAATTTCTCTTTTTAAACTAGCATTGAGCTGCGGAGATAGCTGAGTGGAGTAAGTGCCTGCCTGGCCAACGCAGACTTGAATCCAATACTGGAAAAAAACAAACAAACAAACAAACAAATAAACCAAAAAACTAACATTGATCAGTTTAATTCACCTAGAAAATCAATCTCATTGCCTTATATTATAAGCTATTATGTTTTATATTGACAGTAGGCATCAGGGGCCTAATTTGGTATTTCATTTCCCAAACATCTTCCAAGTGAGCTTACCTATATGATATTCTGTACATTTACCTCTGTTAAATTCTGTATTTATTTATTTATTTATTTTATTTTTTTGTCTTTTTGAGACAGGGTCTCACTATGCAGTTGAGGCTGGCCTTGAGCTCACTTTTGTAGCCCAGGCTGGTCTCAAACTCGCACCAACCTTTCTGCCTCAGCCTCCCAAGTGCTGGGATTACAGGTGTGAGCCACCACGCCTGGCTTACCTCTGTTAAATTCTTGATAGTTTTGTCTATATAAAAAGGTGAGTTAATCTTCAGTGTCACTAGAAGAGTTGAACAGTCTTATGCTTATTCTATATTAGACCTGAGCATTGCAAATGTGATTCAGTGGTATAAGTGGTGGTATCTAGTGTTTATCAAATTCTTGAAAAGAGAAGGTTCTGTAGAAAGTTGTTCATATATAAAATTATTTTACTTTAAAGATTGTCATGAGAATGACAATTGGCTATGGATTGGTTAGAGATCGCATCTGAGGGGAAAGCGTTCAGGGATGGTACAGAATTTTGCAAATTTTTTTTCTATGAACCAATTCTCAGGGAAACAGATGGATATTTAATTACTGCAAATTAAAGCCTGTCAATTTATTACTGCACATCCAAGAATGGAATCCTTTCAATAGGGAAATGATGAAGTTTTATATTTTTCAAAATTTGTCTTCAGTTCCTCATGGGTAAAAGTTCACTGCATCTGGCCACAACTTGTAAGCTTCCACAGATCTATGTGTAGCTTGAGTCCTCTTCACTTCTTCTAGCACTGGTTATCACTTTAGTTGCCTTTCTTTTTTTTTTTTTTTTCACTTGTTTTTTACTGAATAATTTGCCTAATTGGAATTTTAAGGTGCTATTTCATTGGTGCTCCTTCCAGGAGCTGAGTGTCCATTTAAAATATTCCTATCATTAGATATAAGTAGACCCAAGTGGGGCAGGTTTCCCTTTACTCCATCATTTTTGTGTGAGTAATGTGGGTGTATGGTTGTAGTGGGTGCACTTCAGGTTCTTTCTTATGATGACATGATAATGGTAAAAGTGTGACCCACACTCTCTGGTGCAATTGCCTCATGTGGAAGCAGGTTTCATACAGAATTAAAACATTTAAAATAATTTGATTAGAAATCAGGTACAATTTATTTACTTGCTTTACCTGGTTTTAAACAGGGTGTTCCATCATTTTGTATATGGAAGAGTGTGAAGGGTCTCACAGCCATGATCATCCCAGAGGCAATTCTGAGTTAAAGTAGGATCCCATAAGATCTATAAAAAGATGGAGAAGTCTTATTTTCCAGAGAGAATCCTTAGGTCTTCCAAAAGTTAAAGGAAATGGGTTGACGTCCCAGTCACTGATTTTCACCCAAAAGACAACCTAATAACACTTAGCGGGCAACATCTTGAGAACAACAACAACCAAATTAAAACTTACAAGGCTTCTTGCTTCATCATTCTTTTTAGATATGGATTCTCATTGGTATTTTAAATCAGACAGAATCTTAGAAATTCAAGCATGTGGGAGGTGTGCCAACTTCAGAGAAATCCAGGGTCCCCACTCAGTGTTTTGTGTCAATGTCAGTCCCACAGGCAGCCTTGGTTTTAGTTCTTTCTCTTTCCCAGTAAGAGAAAGCTCATCTCTTCTGTGCATGTGTATACACACACACACACACACACACACACACACTTGTACAAAAGGATTGTCATTTTCAGGGATTTCATGAAAATAAAGTTTTAAACATTTCATGGCTATCCTTAACACTGTTTTCTCCAACCATACTCCTACGCATTGGTATGAACTGCTAACACTTTGGAGATTTCCCACTTCTGGAGAACCCCATGTGGGCCAGCTCATGGTACATCAGTCCTTAACACACAGCAGGTATCTGGGCATCTACACTGGCTTTGTGGGCAGAGGAGGGCAGAACAAATGTGGGTTCTCAACCCACTCTTGGCAGTAAGCTCTCCTGTGTTGCAGGCTGCTTGTTGGAGAAATCGCCAGCTTCACACTGGCCTGTGATAACAGATGTTCTTTACTTGCGACAAATCAATAGCGAGCCGCTGTGGATCGTGCGGATAGTGGAAGGTGAACCGCCTTTTCAGATGCTTTTCGGCTGGAGTGGCTGTTAAACTGCACTGTTGGCTATTGATTGGCCTTTTGCTTTTTATTTATTGTGTGGGCTTACTCATTTTGTAATATAGGTCAGTGTATTGATTAAATTTGTTAAAAACATATTTCCTATTCAGGCTTCAGAAAGAAAACAAACAATATATGCATTACTTAGTGCACAGCCAAGTGGACAGGCATGTGGATGCCAACTCTGTCTGTCTTGTTTCCTTACATGCGCAAAACTATCTAGTGCTTTGGTTATAGGTGTATACCTTGCCTCTGTTTTCAGGCTTTGTTCTTCTAGAAAATAAGCCCTATGTGAATTTACTTATATTTTGCTGTTTAGGGCTTAGTTTATCATTTATTCGTTCATGAGACATTTTTTTATTTTCAGAGATGATCATGAATAAGATAGATATAGCTTGGTTCTCAGAAACATTAGAGCCTAATAGGAAGAGACACCTACGAAGGTGCTTCAATAGAAATATGAGTGCCTTACAGTGAGGAGTCATAAAGTGGAATAAAGTCAACTGCCCCTGAGGTTAAAATACAATGAAAAAGCTAAGTTACTCTTGGTAGAAATTTTGTTGGAGAGAAATGGGGCTTGGAAATGGGATCTCTGGGGCAAGAATGGTGCAGAGATGGAGAAGGACAAGGAATGACTGCCTTCAAGAAGCATGCAGAGGGCAGAATGTCTTTGCCGCAGTGAACACTGTGGTGTTTTCCACCTAGATTTTGTTCTAAGAATTTGTACTATCTGAACCATACATCTGAGAAAACCTTCCTGTGCTTTGCTTGGATTAAAATTATATGTTATATGCTTCAGAAAATATAGGGCACATTATTGAATTTCTAATCTCCTTTAGCGGAATATACACTATAGTGCTCACTTGTTGGAAAGAGGTACCCTCCTTCCCATGTTAATCTATATTTGTGTGTTGGGTAAAGGCCTAATAGTTCTCAGATCTTGATTAATACCCCTGAATCATGAGTGAATATTGATCCTGAAAATGTGTTTCCAGTGGAACGAATTTTAAAAGACTGATTTGTAGTGTGTATAACTTATAAATTATAAAGGATAACATGGCATAGTCATTAATTTAATTGGCTTTAGAATAAAACTGATTTAAGAGCCAGTCCTGATTGTAACACTGTGAAATTAAATTTATTCACTTTAGCTTTGGCAACTTTGGCATAGCACAAGGCAGGTCATAGGTACTTAATTAAAAGTGATGGTGCTTTTTATTATTAGCAATACTAATATTTGACATTCAACAAGTCCTTATCGTGTTCTTGAGAATACGCTAGGACTTTTGTAAAGATGTTTTAGTACTATTAATCATCTCCGAATTCTTCAGAAATTTGATAAAAGTGTAGTCCTGAATTTAACAGAGAAAACTCAGGTCACAGTGAGTTTGAAGTTAGGATTGGAATCCAGGTCTGTTTTGTATAAAAAACACACATTCTTATTAGCTTCACTTTTACCTAGTCATTATTAAAATAATTAACATCTGTATCAGTCATTCAATGAGGTATAGAATTCCAAGAGAACAAGGCTCCACAGCCTGTCAAATTATGTTAAAATGTAGTGGGACCTGGGGAGATAGCTTAATCAGTGCCCACTTAGCAAGCTCAAAGACCTGAGTTTGGTCCCCGTTATCAAGTGCCATGCCAGCCCTGGAAACTAAGCACACACTGTGGCTGTAATCCCAGCACTTCAGAGGCTGAGAATGGAGGCTTACTATGAGTCTGAGCTGCATAATGAGGCCCTGTACCAAACAAACAAACAAACAAAAAAAAAACAAACAAACAAACTATAGTGTTGATTCTTGATTACCTTACTACCTGCTGCAGTCTTGAATACCTCAAATGTTTTTGTCCTGATACTTAGATCAACCCATTTAGTGTTAGACGATATTTAGTGATTATAGAATTAGAATTTTTTCTTGTCCCCAGCTTATTGTCATTCACTGTGAACCTGCTAGGGCTACTTCTGTTTTCCATGTGCTTCCTTTACTGCAGTTCTAATGTACTTCCTCTAGTGTAGGGGATGACATCTGTGATATGCAGTGGAAGAATTCATGTTCAGATCTTTCCATGTCATTGATATTTCTGTTACCTTGGACAAACTAATTCATCTGTGCTCCTACAATGTAGATACTTGTGGGTTCTATGTTGGAGTGTTGTCAAGAGAAATCAAATCCTTGGCCACTGTCACAGTTATGACCTGATTCATTAAAGTCACTTTAGGGCTGTTGTCTAATTATTTGGCCAATTTTCAAAAAGTTCAAAACATGGCTCATAGTGAAAACAGTTTTCATACAGTTGAGTATGATACTTATACAAATATAGAATGATTGCGTGTCAAATTTATTTGACTAACAAGGCATACAACAAACTGGTGAAGGTGCAAACAATAGGATGCGCAGGAATACTAGAAGAACTCAGTTATTTATAGGTATTGATAAATTATTCCAATGCTAATTTAGGTTAGATATAAAGCTGGCCAATTTGACATTGGGCAAATATCCGTCATGTTGCTATTTTTTTCTGAACTTGCATATCTGTACTGAAAGAAAAATATCTATAGACTATTTCACAGAGGTTTGGGCCATGAGTAACAGTAAATACAAATACAGTAAATCAAACAATGGAATTAAATATTTCATTATCATATGACACTGAAGCGGCATATGGCTATTTCTCTTTCTTTGACTTCTTGGCAGTTTTAATTCAGACTGTGACTGTTCATTCAGTTTTACATGTTTTGTCACATTAAGTATCTCTTGTGTACAGTTACGTTTGACTTTTTAAAAGTTTAACTGTATGAACATTGCTGGGTTGAATTCATTGTTATTTAAGCCTCACAATGGCTCTAGGAAGCCAGGTATGATCTTGGTTTCCAGTAGATCCAACACTCAGTGGTATTTGCCTGGTGGCAAGTGCAGCCTCTGGACTGGGTCTTGTGGATGCTGTTGGCACTTTCCAGTGTAATGCCACAGGCTTCAGGTATACATGAGCTACAGATCTTACCTACGTTTATTAGGAGAGTAATTACTATGGACTCTAGCATCTGTATGAAGAGGTACTGTATTTTTCAGTGTTTTACTTAATTTATTTGAGTAAGAGCATCATTAAGACTGATCTGCTCAGGTAACAAGACCAGGTGCTTCATCAAAAAAACACAAGTTCATTAGTTTGGTTCCTCTAGGTAGGCTGAGGGCAAAATGCAGAGAGGCCAGAAAGGCACAGAAGAGCTACATGAAATGGGCTGACAAGATCTGGAAGGCACTGCTCAAAATCAGTTATTTGTATCTGTTTTTTTCCTGGCACTACAGATTATCAGTCTAGGCAAAGGAAGGCCAAAAGTTAGAACTGCATTATAGTCTTCTAAGAGTAAGAATTCTCTGATACATCCAGAGGATATATTGAAAGTTATATATAACTCTAATACCTCTTGTTAAGAGTTGCATATCTTCTAACCAGATGAGTCCAGGGGAATCCCACTTGCTTATAATTCCCTGATATCAGTGGATTTGTGCTGTCCTTAGGTCATAGCCCCAGCTCCTACTAATACTCATGCAACACCTAACAGATTCAGCAGGAGGCAGGGTTGCTTACAGGTTTTTTTTTTTTTTTTTTTTTTTTTCTTTTTTTGCATAGTTCTCCATGAAAATGAGCTGTGACTCAGAGGTGAAACACTCAGTTGATACCTAGGCCTATGGTTTAAGGAGAAATAGTCTCCACAGTTCAAGTTCTTATAGCTTGTCAGGTATTATTATGGATTGTTGAAATTCATGGCCTCACTAATTTCATTCCAGCCCTCTTTAGCATGCTACATTTGTAGACCTTTTCTTATTGCTTATGTTTAATTATGGCCAATTTACTTCTGGTGTACTTGGGTAGTTATTGATGGTTATGACAATAATCTTCTGAGAGCCTGCTGGTTCACAGAAGAGGATTTGTATGTGACCTTGTTCAGCACATACGGAAACAATTTTAACATATTTTTCAACATGTACTCATCTTCCTACATCTATTTTTGCTTCTGAAGCAAAACAATATGGTAAACTATTTTATCTTGCCTTATAAAATAGAGCTAATGAAAATAGTTTAGTTGCCTTTCCTCATTTTTCTCCTTGACCTATGTAAGGGGAAAGAATATTTTTTGATTGAGGTAAAATCTCACACATATCATACCAAGTGCTTATATCCATGAAACTATATCCAATCATCTTTCAAGGTATTAGGCCTCTTTCTTCTCTATAGCCTCTACCATTTTAATTTTTATTTGCATGTATTACTTTCATTATTTTTGAAAATGAAAGATGGAATAATGTAATATGTGATTTTTTAAGTCTCTTTTCTTTACTTCTGTGTGATGTTTCTAAGACTCATCCAGGGCAGCTCTCCAGGGCAGCCACCCAAGCTTCTCTTGACTTTCATCCCCATCTGCTTAACTATAGGGATCAAGGCAGGACCCAGAGACACAAGGAGCAGAAATTCTCTGAAGGTGGGAAATAGATGCACCTGTAGGGCTCAAACTCCTCATTTATTTATTTAGTACTTGGAACTGAACTCAGGGCCTTCACAAAGAATTACAGCTCAGCCTCCCCCCCATTTTTTTTTTTTTTTTTTTTTTTTTGTCTTTTTGAGGCAGGGTCTCACTATGCAGTTCAGGCTGGCCTTGGGCTCACTTTTGTAGCAGTTGTTTTGGGCAGTTGTTTCCTGTGCTACTCTTTCTCAGCTGTGTCACTTGGTCTGGATTAGTACATGTCAGTGACAAGTGGATCACGAACTCACACCCTTCTATATCACTTTACCTTTATACTGTGAGATTAGGACAAAGGTGGAGGGGGAAAATATAAGGTGTGTTGTGCTGTGCATCAGCAGACTGACGTGAAGCTTTCTATCGTCTTGGAATGGCCCCATCAGTGCAAAACGCTCTGAGCTCTGAGTTATTCATTTGTTGGTAAAGACTTCCAATTCCAGTTTCAGGCCTTCTGCTGCAGAGAACCTTTTCCAGCCAAAGAAAGTGTGAGAAGGTGCACAAATCCAGTTAAATACCTGCCTGCATGTCTCCATCAAGCATTGTTTCCTGTGAGTTTATGTTTTGTGGTCCCCATTGCTTTCTACCTCCAGTCGTCTGATAACACTTGATTAAGCTCAGTGGGTGTGAGGATAGATTTGGCCCGTGGAGTCAGTCATTCCTATTCTGTCATCCGCTTAGAATTCTAGTTTGTTTTCTCACCTACCTTTATCCTGTGGATCTTTGTTGCCTGATTATTATCTCTTTTTCCAAATTCAATTAGGACATGTTTTCAAACAAAGAATTTAGATATCCCTGAAAAGTAGACTCAATTCTATGCTAGGTAGTATTTTGCCCACTGGCATTCCTTCTTTTCACCTGCAGTTACTGGTCCAAAGCCATTACTTCACTGCACAGCTGCAAATGAAAAGCAAAAACTTTAACTGTGGAATTTTTTAGTACCACCAGGTCTTTTCTTATAATAGAATTAAACACGTTCTCCTCCTTGGAAATCTGGAAAATGTGTAGAAGTATGAGACAATATCTTAAAACATAATTTTATTATTTTTAATATGACCTTGTTTAGAATATGTGTTGTGTCCAGAACATAATAGACATTATGTATTGCATGGATGACTAGGCTTACATATTTTACAAGTCTGAATAGTGCAAAGGTCCGGGTGCTCCTTTCATTAAATAAATAGTGTTGCTTCCAGGCCTAGGTGTTTTCTTGCCAGAAGGATTACATTTAGGCATACAAACTTATAATGAGTCTCGCACTGTGTAATTTTCATCTGCAGATGAAACAAGGAAATGTCAAGATGTTTTCACCTTATTTCCTCCCTCTCGCCCTTCTTCATTCTCACAGAAAATCTTGCCACATTGGATCAGTTCTACACAGACACGCTCACGTGGTAGTGAAATGGCTTTACACTGAACTGGAGGGACGAGCCCCTTAGAGTGAATGTGGTGAAAGTGCACTCTGGTAGCGGCATATTCTGTGACACTGCTCCCAGAGTGGCATTGCGGTTTATTTCCCATGGTGAGATCACTTATAGCAATCCAGTGCTCTAGAAATCCGCCAAGGCAATAGATGTATCTTCCTATCATTCATTCGTGTCCCTCAGCCTTTACACTGACCAAACCCATAATATAAAGTTGGAGAAGTTAGATGCACTGTAGTCTGATAAATGGAAAGCAGAGACATTGCCTGATTTTTATACACTCTAAGTTTTTATATCTCTGCAGGAGAATTCAGGTAAACCTAGTAATTGCTTTCTAATAATTCTCTGGAGCATTGGCATAAACAATAACTTCTAATTCCAAGGTATTATTTCAGAGTAAATTCAATGTATACTTTTTGAACTTGGCCTTCAACTAAATCTGAAATTACAGTTTTATCTAGATAGCCTCCCTTGAGTAAAACGAAATTACTTTTATATACATAAAATAAGTACCTGCAGCATATACATATTATAAATAAATGTAAATTTCTTTTGGGATCACTGTGAAATATTTTTTCCATTCAAGTACCTTTGTTACTGTGACTTACATAAACATCTGTGAAAGTTTGATTTCATCTCAGGCAATTGGGACCTCATGAGTTCCTGCAATTGTAAAGGTAATGCGGATGCCTGGGACAGCCCAGGCATTTCCCTGTTTGTGAAGATGTTTGGCAGGAACCCCTTCAACCCATATGCATTACCTATGTGCACGGTATCATTTTATCTTTGATGAAGGATTCATGCGTGGAGATACTGCCTGGGAATGACCGCTTCTTGACAACGCGTTTTCCCCTCTCCCTACCTGCGGTCCCCCTATGGCGTCCTTACACTGGCATACAAGTAGATCAGCAAGCTGCAGCCCACGTGGGTGTCCTGGCACTAGGACATTGGACATGGGGCTTTGGAAAAAGTCCCTCACTTCAACATCTGTATTACACTGTGTTCCTTTTGCCCCTGACTCGTGAAATCCTGAGAACAGAGCAATCTAAAAAGAATCTAATAAAACAGGCACGTTTAGCTCAATAAACAATTGGTATTGGTAGAGGCTTTATTCCAATCCCTACAACACACCACATGCATTTTCAACTTCGAACTTACTTAATTTGCGTTTGGATTAATTTAGCATATTTCCTGATTATATAAAGCTAAATGAACACTAAACACAGCTATAACCAAATTTCACAGCTATTTCTCAGTGTGGGGTAACATTTTGCATTTAGTTATATTTGGTTTCCTAGGTGATATGTGACTGCAACTGTATTTCCCAAAGCTGCATCTCATGTCACATGGAATGTTTTGGTGACAGATTCTTCAGAGCTATAGCAAGGCAAGAGGGAGCAAATGGCTTTGGCACTTTACTGAAGCCGTAGCATTGAAGTCAGCAGGGCACCACGGGGTCTTCAGAATCACTCTCCCCACTGCTCAGCTTGGCTGTCTTGGAGCTCGCCACTGATGGGCTCCATGCTTGTATTTCTGAAATCTACCATGTTTCCTAGCTTTTGATTGGTCTTCCTCACACACCAGTTTTGACCTCCTGCATCTTTGTTCATGAAGTGGCAGAAGCCACCCCCAGGGTAGATCTTGCCCTGGATTTTCAAGCTATTTTGTAATCTGTTTTGAATATCTGATGTTACTTTTTTTTTCATTTAATATCCGTAGCTCACTGGGTCCTCTAATAAGGCCAGTCATCCCACCGTCACCAGGGCACTGTGTGGTCACTTTTGTCCTAATGCTTGCCAGTGCAGCTTTTCTGCCCTGCCTCGTTCCGTGCTGACCTCAAGGGCTCTGTGCAGGGCCACATGCTCCCTGGAGTCTTCACTAAACACTTGGGTCCATACTGAATTTTCTCTCAAATCTCACTGCATCTATAGTCAGAACTCAGAGACAATGTGGCTTGGCCTGCAGAGGAGATCCATGAGGATAGAAGAGTGAGAGGTGGGTTTTGATCCTGGCTCCTTTCCTCCTAACTAAATGACCTGTAAAGTGAGCACAGTGCAGCTCCCCAGTAGCAGCAGCTTGAAGAATCCCATCTTTGTGAACAAGCTGAGCGACAACGAATGCAAGCTGAATCATAGGCCTGGGAAGGCACTTTTTTAAGGGCTCAGGATGCAGTTTATGTAACAGTTACAAAGCTTCCATTACATAACATATCACCAATATTTTTATTGGATTAATTACCACTCTCCATGTATGAACACAGTATTCCTTGGAGACCCAGTTTTCCTACATTGTACTGACTATGGTTTTTTCTAGTGTTAAGGTTCATTTGTCTGTGAGGGTGGGCACGGGTGGGCAGGGTTACTGAAATGAGATTATTCAAGTAGCACAAGTGTTCTCATTTAATTAATTTATTTTTATGTATTTAGTATAAGGTGTACAGGGTCTCACTGCACAGATCAGACTCGTAGCAATCCTTGTTATTTTTCAGCCTCCCACGTGCTGCGATTACAGGCGTGTGCCACCACACTCAGTCTCAATCACCTTCTTAGTGTGCCTTGGGGACAGGGCCAGCATAGCAGGCCAGGGATTGAAACCTGGCTCCTGTGTCTGCCTAAGCAGGAGCTTTAATCTGCTGAGCTATCTGGTGGGCCCTGTGTTCTCATTTTAAATTTAAATATATTCCTGATTAGAAGTCAGCATAATTCAACTGAAATCCTAAGTTTTGGAGGACATAGTACCCTCCCTATAAATCCCATGATTTACAAAAAAGGAAAAATCAAAATTTAAAAAGCTGGCATAATGTTTTTCACAGACTTCTAAACAATCCTTCTTGGAGTATGTTAGGTGATCTCAGATTCTCCTCTGGGTCCTTGCTTTGAATATGGAAGAATCACTGACTAGTGACCATTTGGCTGTTGTTACTAAGGAGGCTGAAAGAGCAAAATCACAATGTTGGTGGCCTCTGATATCACCAGAAATCTTAATATGCACTCTTAATTTTGCAGATAGTAAGTTAATTTTAATTCTACTCATTTAGAGCAGTTCATTTAGCTTTCAAAATGAATTACTTGCAGACAGTAATTTCTACTCACCTGTCTTCAGGCTCTAGGGCAGGCTAGCTTTGATACTTTGGTGCTTTCACTTTGAATACAATGCCAGGGAGTTGAAAGCTGTGAGTCTCTTAATCCCCCTAGACTCAGCAGAATTCTTCAGAGGGAAAAAACCCCCACCGAACCCTGGGTTTCTGGTTTATTACTTGAGTGGTCTAATGTGCTAATTATTGGCTGCCACAAGGAGATGGCTGCATATTAAACTCCACTGGAGAGTGGCTGAAGCAGACCTCCCCCACTCAGGATCATTATTACCTCTGTGGGAACCAGAGTTCTCATAATGGGTTCAGCTGTGAACACTGGGGGATTAGACCCAAATCTTAATCATGGTGATTTTGATAATCAGTTTCAACTAGCAGAATGCTGCTAGCTCTTCGAAACCTATGAATCTGATAATATTCAGGGAAAAAGTTATGATGCGTATGATTGCTTAATATGTGGAAGAGGGGTTGGTAAAGAGGAACACAGTGCCAGAAGAAATTCCAGCCATGTTAAGAACTGGCGCTTCTGAGGACAGTTCTACAGGGAACTTATACTTCTGGACTCCAGCTTTTCCTGAAAACTTAATCATTTATTTAGAATGTTTACTTAGTGTCAAGTTAAATTCATCATAAAATGTCTTCACATAGGCATGATTTTTTTCTCTTTATAGTCACTTTATTAATTAGAGTAGGCATGCTTTATTTACTTCTATATAGTAGGCATGTGTTTATATAAATAGTCTTCTTTACAGTGACAAATATTTGATGCCAGCTGAGAATCAGGCTGCAGAAGATTAAGTAATTACCATCCCATGAGTACACTGTTGTTTCATGGTCTATATTTTCCTAGCATGAACAAAGTCCCATGGATGTCTTTATTGAAATTTGGACATGACACAGCATCTCCTGAGTCCTTCAGTGAAGAACTACTTTTCTAATCCCTTTATGCCCAGAACTGGATCTCTGTTCTACATTTGGCCCGGGACACTTCCTAAAGCTCTGTGTCTTTTGTGTCTGTCCTTCCATCCTCTTCATTGCATCTGCTGCCCTCCGGGCTATGAAGAATATTCTAAACTGACTTTCTGCTTTGAAACCTTCTTCTTACTCTGTCAGTTGAATTATCTTTGATGACTTCATATTATTTCTTTTCCTTGATATCCTGCATTTCTCATATACTTGGATACCTAGAAAATGTAATTTCTTTTGCTTTATTACTTCCTAAGCTTTTACCTCTCTTGAGCCTGTTGTATTCAAACTCTAGCTTCTACTTCCAAGGATCTTGCAGAAATCATTGACCCACTATGTTGTCTAAAGTTCCCAATCGGTGATGTGCATGACATTCACATAATTCTCCAAAGCCCTGAGGTCATAATGCTCTCCCCAGTGCCTGAATTCCAAACAAATCCTTTTGTGTGGCCTCGTGGCTCTTACCGAGTGGCTAGAACTTCATGCAGATGCCAGCTGATCCCAGTGAAGCCCGCTATCCTCTTGGCTTGACAATGCCCCTGATTTCTTCCTTTATATAAGAAGCTTTGCAGGAATTCAAGTTTTGTCCTTACATAATGCTCATTTTTTTCCTTATTCACTAATATCCTGTTTTCTCCTTTGGTGTTACCTGCTTGCTATTTACCCAGAATACCTAATGTGACCTTACCTTCATATTACATGAAGTCAAAGTTCATCTTTATGTTTACATGCCTCAAATCTTTATAGCATGGTAACGAAAGACTCTTGAGGACTTCTCTCTGAATATAATGTTTCATTAAGTCCCCTTAGACTTACTTTGATAAATCTGAGTATCTCTAAGAGCACTTTCTTCTACACATGTGTCTCACACCTTTCCTTTTGTATTTTCTCACACTTTGCTGTGTTCATTCATGCATGGTCTGTGGAATTCTGTATGGAATAAATATGAGTATGGAGTATATATCTTTCATAACGTATTTAATGATGTATGGTTATTTTCTAATTTAAATCTGGATGTGTTGTTATTTTCCTTGCACATACCTTAGAATAGCATCAGCTATCAAAAGCGAGGCTTCCTTTTGTTTTGGCATGGTTTTCTTATTATGGTGCCAATTATACAAGTAATTGTTAACTATTCAGGCTATTAACTGTGAATTCTTTAGAATAGTCATCCTGGCTTATTTAAATTTGTGAAGTACTTTCTACAGAACCTGGAATATTGTGGGTGTCCAATATTTTTTACAGAAATATATGAAATGTGTTTTAAAATACAGAACAGTCACTAGTGTCAATATGTACCAGTTGAAGGTGATGACTACATTTATTCCCTATGAATCACTATAATGAACATCTGAAATAATCAATTTTAGTGGAGGAAAAGTTGAGGCCAGCCGGATAGCTCAGCGGATTAAAGTGACTGCTTAGGCAGACACAGTGGCCAGGGTCTGATTCCCGGTGTGCTGTGCTTGCCCTGCTTCTGGGGCACATGGAGGCAGTGATGGAGGCTGGGCACAGTGGCACATGCCTGTAATCCCAGCTTTTGGGAGGCTAAACAGAGATGCATCACTAGGAGTCTGATCTATGTACTGAGACCCTGTAGATTCTGTAGACCCCATAGACCCTGTAAACTCTTACAAAAAAAAAAAAAAAGAAAAGAGGAAAAATTAACCTGGACTCACGGTTGCAGAGGGGTTTGTCCATAGTTGCTTCACTCTGTTGCTTTAATTCTGTAACAGTACAGTGCAGCACTGCAGGAGCATGGGACCAAGGGAAGCCATGCACATGAGAGCAGCTGGGAAACAGAGAGAGAGAAAGAAAAAAAAAGGAGGGCCAAGGTGCCAGGGTTCCTCTCAGGGCATCAGGGCATTCCCTCGTTTACCTAACTTATTTTCAGAAAGATCCTGCAGTCTCTATGCTGCCATAGGCTGGTGTAGCTCGCATGTCCTAGGAGAACAGTCAATACCCAAGTCATGGCAGGCATGAGAATCCAAAGTTTACTTCACAAGTATACGGAGTGTGAGATAAACTATTACATTGCTCCAGAAAGGCACAAAACTACTCATTTATTGTGTATTGATTTTTAGTACTTTGTAACTAATTTGTTAATTTATGAATACATACATATGTCATTTACCTCACATTTTACTTTGAAATTTAAGGCTCCAAGGAAAGCATTGTCCTCTCTGAGATTCCTCCTCTGATGGTCCTAAGTGAATGTTATGGTTTGTGCTCAGATGTTCCACCAAGGCCCCATGAAGTCATGCAGCAAAGGTCCAGCGCTGGGATTATGTGTCTGAGTGCCACGCCCACCCTGTGCAACCTGCATACGAGAGAAGGGAGGGAAAGAAGCTTTTATCTCTGTCTTCCCATTTTTGCTTTTGTTGCTTTTGCCGTATTCTGCCACCAAAAACTGTCACTCTTCTTCCAGGCCAGCCTGCCCTGGAGCGAGCTGGTTATGGACTGAGAGTTCTGTCAGCTGTGAGCTAAACAAACCTTTTCCTCTCCTCTTTAACTTAGGCACTAGGTATTTTGTCTCAGTAAGGAGAGAAAAGCAAAAAGCAGACTATGTTTTACTAGTTGTGTGTGACATGATGTCTCACTAGCTCCTATCCGCCTGTGCATGTATAGTTTGGGATTAAAGAGAAGGGGCCAAGGGACACAGGAGAGGTCACAGGTTCCCTGGTAAGAGTGACCAGTAGAATAAGTCTTTGATTAGTTGGAGGAGGAAATATATGAACCTATAGTACACCACTACATTGTGTCCTAGAAAATGTCAACAACTTATGTGTGGTAAGTTACTCTTGGACCCATGTAAGGAAATAGACTTGTTTTTTATAGATTACTTTGTGTTAATATACTTCCTCTCCCATTATTATATTAGCTTTACGAATAACTGAGCCCACCTTAGGAATCCTACATAGCTGTTTAACTTATTAAATGTTCTCATTTCTTCTTTCCTTGTCACATATAATCTGTTCTGCTCTGGCTCCGTATTATGTAGAAAGCACAGCTCAGCTGGCAGGGCAGCCCCAGCAATGGCACATTTGCTATAGAAAAGGGAGGCTTTGTGGTGGTAAGGGCTGCCCTAAATGAGAACTTGACCACAGGAGTTTGCTCTGGAAATATGTTGCTAAGTTGCCCATGCTGGGCTTGAGATGGAGACATTTCTGCCTCAGCCTCCTAGAGTACTGGAATGAAGGCTAGGTATGCACCTCCACGTTTAGCATCATGTAAGGTTTTGCAGGAAGTGAAGCAATAGAACATTTTGCTGCAGTGTGTAAAATGAAGAAAGCTTTGAACTGTAGGCCTCTGCGTAGGAAGGGCAGGTTGAAAGAAGTCTGTTAGTGGGGTGAGAGCAGCCCCCACATTCGCTGGTTCTTGGCTGACTAGTCAGACTCAGGGAAGTGTCTGTGACGTAGTGAAGGTTTAAGCAATTGTGTCAGGAAAAGTGAGCAAAGGCTAGGGTGCCACTGGAGATTACGAGAGCTGGAACAAACGGCGAGGAAGACATGAGCTGGAGCCACTCTGAGACACTTGGGGGTAGAGCCAACTGGGAAAATAGGTTATAATCTAGAGAGGGAAACAATGTGTCAAGTATTGGAAGAATTGTTAAAGTTATGAGCATTAAGAAATCTACCCCATGTGTAACTTGACAAACTTTGGTTACTACTTCTTAGCTTCAGTGTCTTGTTGAGTTTTAAAATTAAAGATTTTTTTTAAACTAAGGGGCTGGAGAGATAGCTCCATGGCCCAAGTGCCTGCCTGACAAGTGCAAGGTTGTGAGTTCCAACCTTGGTCCGAAAAAAAAAAATCATTTATATATTAAAAACTTTGTTTCTACACTCAAACAGGGCACGGTATTTCTGCTGTGCATTGCTTAAAAGAAGCATAAGATCATATTCATTGTATTCTTTCCAAAGGAACGAACATTTGCAGTCACTGATTCAATTAGAATTTTAATACTCTTGTTTGTGTATGGCTGAGAACAAGTTCATCTCAAGTTTGCTTTTCCCCTGATGCCAGCAAAATTCTCCCAACTAAATTCTGCTGCTCTTGCCAGACCTTAAGCATAGGGGAAACCTTGGAGTTCTGCCTCTTCCTCAAAATCTTCAAATTCTCTATGCTAACCTGAAAGGCCAGAGGCATTGCAAATAATGACTTCATGCCTCCATTCAAAGCATGTGAATTATGTCATTTTTAAAGGGACAGATTTTATATATTTGGAGTGTGGGATAACCTCTTCTTTCATAGAATAATGTTTTATTTTGTTAACATTACAAAATTCTAGTCAAAGCAGTTTGTGTAGGTAAGGCTTGAGATACATCAAATAGTTTTTCCTTCTCTCTCTTCCTTCTACTCATCTTCCTCCTTTTTCTTCCTTTCTTCAGACCTTTTATACAAGGGTTTTCCTGTCCCTGTAAGACATACCTGTCCCTGTAAGACACACCTCTGTCAGACTCTGACAACATTGGCAGGGGCTTGTACATCAAGATGAAGAGCTCCATCTCCTAGCTATACTCTTACTCTTAGTTGACACAAATTGTCTCTCTGTCAACTCATAGTATTGCAGAGCAAGGTACAAATACAGTGACATTGAATACAATCTAGCCAGGCTGCCTACCTGGAATTAGTTTTTCAAAGAAAGTCTTGGACATTTTTCCTTAAAGGATGACAGAAAACAAAACGGATTACCAAGTGGATAATGGGGCAAATCTTGTAAGCCACGGTTATTGCCACTGCTGAGAAGTAGGCAAGTCAGCTCCTATTTGCTTTGGTCTTAATCCTATGATTTTTAGTTTCTTTGGCTTAGCAAGTTTAGGCTCTCTCAGCCTAAAGTGGGACATCTGAAGGTCATTCCAATTCTGTACAACTTTGTTTCCGCACTTGAGAAGCGAACCGTACCACTATTTTTAAGTTGTTCAACTATGAACATAAGAAAGGGCTACTCGATGTTTAGAAGGCTCACCGTAAAAATAGTTCCTTTGAGAAATAGCAAGTTATCCCTTTAAGTCAATTGCTGTAAATTCTGTCACTTAAAATCAATTTAGAATAAAAAAATAACAGTATGTTACCTTTTTAAAAAGCCCAACTTAGCTTTACAATTATGAAAAATTTCAGACATACAGAAAGTACCCTGTGAAAAATGTTAAAGTCCTATATACTAAGTGTAAACATTTTGCTATATTTTCTGAATACTCTAATTTACTTTTCAAATTCTTCCTAAAAGCTATTATTAATTATTAAAACATGCCAATACTGTTTCTCCTATGTCAATAATGTGTTGAGCATAAAAAGAACAACATTAATGTTGCACACCTTTCACTGAACTAAATACTTACTTTTTTTCTTTTTGGTGCTGAGCATTGAACCCAGAGCCTCACCCCAGATGCTAAGTACATGCTGTATCACTGAAGGACACATCTCAGCCTTGGAGTTCTTTCTTCATTAAGTCTTCCCCGCTCTGTGCTTGCCAGTCTAAATCTCCCTCGGTCCCCTCTCATCACAGAGCAGTGTTGTGCAAAAGAAAGCTCTGGACTTTATGTTCATGTGACTGTCTTTTTAAACTTTTAAAAATTTTTAAAGTTAATTTTAATGAAAAGGTTGCAATAAGAAAGAGTCACAATACACTAGTAGGACAGTTATAATAATTAATACAATGCATTTTGTCTTCATAGTGGTTGTTCAGAGTACAAGATGCAGACATGATAACTTTTCTAAACACTATTAGTACAAGTCTTTCTTCTCATTGAACTAAAAGAGAGTAGACATATATATGGCCCAAATAGTCCAGAATAGTAGTGGGTTATCAGCAGAACTGGCAATGTCAGAAGCTGTTGACTTGAGCCTTTTACAGGTCAGAATATTAATATGGCTTTACTTTTTGTACCTTGTGGGTAGGCTTTTCTGCTGTTCGATTAAGGTGAAGGTAAAACAAGACCTATATAACAAAAAATGTAACTTTTGTATCTGACACGCTCAGTCAAATTAGATGACTGTCTCAAATCTGAAGTTTTCCCCATTTCCGTTCAATAGGTGCATGTGTAATGACTTAACTAGAGAGAGACAGGGCAGCCTGCCCAGCAGACAGTGTTAGTCTGGTTAGGTCTCCTTTGGGGCCTTCTCCAACCTCCCTGCAACACGTGCTTTAAATGCAGACCCTGTAGAGATGTTTGAAAGGCTTATCAACAATCAGTCCTTCCTCTTAGCATTTAGACAGAGAGATACGTGCTAGAAAGAAGTGGTGACCTGTCCTATAGATCTAAAGTGCACACATGACCCAGGGAGTATTTGGCAAGAAGATAATTTCCTGTTTGGTTGTGTTTACTTCAAGTCTAGGGACCAAGCAGAGCTTGTATGCTGTCCGTCGGTGCTGGCGGGAAGAGTCAGTGTGATGCCGAGCCACGGGGACTTGTTCCTTCCACGCATGATTAGATCCAGTTGTCAGGCTTGGACAGGAGCAAGCCTTTTGCCTGGATGTCCATCGGGAGGCTCTTCACGAGCAGGGTTGCTCATTTCCAGAGTGCAGAGCAGGGATCATCCATCATGATCAAACAGGAGTATTTCGCATAATCTGTCTCTAGTGAGGCTGACAGTAAATAAACTGACTTTTCTTCCTATTTTTCTGCTGTGATTGAATTCATCTTGTAAGCAAGAAAAGATGTTTTCAGGTTATTAAAGCAAAACACATACAAATTATTCACTTTCTGTTTTTCATTTTCTCCTCTGTGAATAATTTCTGTGGACAGGTGACTGTAGGACCATCTGCCTCTTTATTATGCAGATCTGTGGTAGGTCCATTCCCTTCTGCTTGAAGTTAGATGATGGTTTATTTGGCCAGAGAATGATAGAAACCAGCACATCGGATGGAACTGTGAAATGTTTCTGTTTGTCTTTTCTTTTAAAATGACTTTCTTTTTAGAGGAGTCTTTTTCATCCAGTTAAAATGTACAGATTTCATAAGAGTTCCGATGTGCACATACCTTTAAAACAAAACCAAAAGTCATTATTGAGAAATTTGGAAAACAAGAAGTTTCCATAGTCTTTAAGATAATTAACATAATCTTCTTCAATACTTCATTTATTTTTTT